>VUQS01045886.1:0-17907 GCA_015108495.1 Heterochromis multidens
TCTCTGTGCTTGAACTAACAATCATTACTAAATATTCACTGGTTCAAACACATCAAGTTCAGGCCATTTACGTGAAAAGGGAAAGACCATCTCTGAACCAAGGAGGGGGCCTAAGCGTACATCTGTCACCATCTTACAATGCTGTGATTGCAGCCATTCCCCAATCTCTGTGAATAGTACTCATGGCCACTGATCAATGGTCATGACAATTTGCATATTAATGATCATGAAACTGACCTCATGGCCCATTGTTAGTCAGTGGTGTTAGTTTCGGTCATTATGCAAATGTACTGTTTATAAAGTTGGGGAATCCTGCAGTCAGCTGAGACTGAAGAACTCACTTGGATAAGTTGACGAAACGTTTCTCCCACTGAAAACGCTACGTCCAGATGAACAGATTCAGCTTTTTGGGATTCTTTTACCTGGATTATTGAGCATGCATCAAGAGACTTTTTACTGCAGTTCAGTTTAAGTATGACAAATATAGATGCTGTTTAGTCTAAAGAAAAGTAACTACAATTGTTTGCTGAAATAATGAAATCCATTGCAGACAAAAAATGGACAAAGCATCAGAAATCCTGTCACTGTTTCTCTGTCATTTCACAGAGCAACAGATCCAAACCAGATGTTGGAATGTCAGAGCGGCAGTAATAGTGTTTCTGTTTACAGAATAAGCCCATCTGTACACGCTATGTAAAACTGTTTGTTGATCAGATTTGGGTGCACGTGGTTTACTGAAAGACATTGCATTATATGAGGAAAATTTGGTTAAGACTTTGGGCTCTGTTCACATATGAAATGTCATCCCCACACCCACCCTGTGATGAAGACACTGGCTGCCACTACACTAGGGATTGCTTGTACTTTTATTGTGAAATTATGAGGCAATACTGATGTTTAACCCGCTAGTACCCCTAACCTTAACCTTAACCTTAACCTTATCCTGTCAGAATATGTGATTTTGAGATAGTCCAGTAGGAGTCAACAGTTAGCTTTTGAAAAGTGGAAGTCAAAAATTAAGTGACGCACATCAAAAACTATTTACTATTTTTTTCCCCCCAAAAAAGGTCCTTTTGGTTTCTGTCTAAACCAAAGTTAGTGGGGGGTTTCAGAGTTAGAACTGCTTCTCTGATTCTCTTCAGCTCTATATTTTTATTCTTGGACACTGTTAGAATAACTCTGCATGATTCACAGTTCAAAAGAAGCAGTAAGCCATTTTAGCTCCTTTACCACTCCCTTTAAGGCAACTGATTGGCTGCTCCTAACAAACAGCAGGTGCTCGGGCCTTCTATGCCCCAGCTGTTTGCCTGGGATTATCCTATTAGATATATCTGTTCTCAATGACATCCTACAGATCCAGTCGTAGAAAGCTGCCTTAAACATGCTTTAAGAGTCTGTATTCAGGGCTTTTTGCCCACTGCGATCATTTGTACATATTTAAAATTTTATGTCATGTTTGATATGAGTGTCCACCATTGTAACGGTTTATGTATGGCAGAAAATGAGAAAAAACAGAATCTGTTTAATTATTTTAGGTTTAGTATCTTTGATTGAGCACATTTATAAACTAAACTCCAGATACAAGGACTGCAAAACTAAAAGACACCACCACAGATAAGATCAGTAATTATTATTCTATTGTCAATAGTTAGAATATCAGCTAATACAGATGCAGTGTCTCTAAACTGTCTGTCCTACACTGTCCTAAACTGCTGGTCTGTCTCTGGGACTCAGCAGACTGTTCTGGTCAGTAACTAGTCAATTACATAAGTCACTGTTTGGACTTGATCTACTTGTTTCAAAGAGTTTTTATTGGCTAGATGTTTTGGTTGCTGTTGGAAGGGTTTCATTGGCAGGGTCCAGTTTTATAAACTGCTGTCAGGTGTTGCGTGTAATTTAACTTGCATGTCTGTTCTGCTGCAGCATTTTTTAAAGCTCTAAGCTTCTTGTATCTGCCAAGGATAGAGAGTACATTGCATTTTAGTCCAGCTTTTTAAATGTTGCTGCTTAATTATAGGGTGCAATTGTACTGATTCATCATCTTGTCAGGTCAGCTGAGTAACATCTGGGAGGCAGAGCCCAGCTGGGGACAGTCAGTTTCAGAGAACTAGGGTGCTGGGAAGAAACCCTGGAGCTGTCATCCCTGTGACTCCAGCCAAGTTTTTGTTTGTTCAAATGAGTAACATGGAAATGAGTTGTAGCATCAACATTTGAAGCAACATTCTTGCTTGTGACAAGATAATGATGCAGTTGCAGTAAATATGTTGGGATTCATAAGAAGTTGTGCATATGCTGGGAAAACAACAGGTAGTTTCTAGAAGTACAAAGTAAGAGGATGAGGGCAGTAGATACGATTTATTTATTTATTTATTTGCCATTGCACAATACACTTATTTAGTTTCATGCCTTGAAATACCCATATACATCCAGGGATATTTATGCTATGTGCCTCATAAGTGGTTTGTTTAGAGCGGCCAAGCCATGCTGAGTTCTGTCAAAAAGAGAAAACAGGTCTGGATAAATTACGCAACTGGCTCGACACAAATGAAGCACGATTTTCCTGAAACCACACACACCTGCGACAAACCCATACATAGACATGGGCGGACTGCCTTGGTATTTTGACAACCAAGCATATTTTGTGATTTATTTTTTCATCTGTCCAAGACAACAACAACATTTATTTAAAGCTGAACAATCCCTTCACTCATGTTTCTTTTAGCTTCCACTGGGCCTTCTCTTCGGGCAGGTTGGTCTGATCACTGCTGGGATGGTCCTAAATGTTATTCAGCTGTCAAACAAACTCCAGCTCCAACAGTCTGAAACACAACCCACAGCAGGTAGAGAGCTGGTGTAGATATGCTGAGTTCACTGAGGCTGCAGACCAGAATAAGGCAACTATGGTTGCCAGCTGTTGTCCAAGATGGTGGAGTTGAAATCTGCCCACGGGATGAGGAACTTACCAGGGAGGAAGCTGATTACTGCTCTGTTATTTATTGTCACAAACTATATGTGGTGTTATTTTACTGATTTCCTTTTGTGTGCCCTGCACTCACATGACAAGTTCCATGTCTCATTATGGCCACAAATGCAATCTAAATTTATAGGAAACACTGCAAACATTTTCTGAGAATTACATTTCTCTAGACATGGACAAAGTTCCCAGCCGTATTTGTGTAGCAATGTATTGCAAAATTATTAAAGAAATTTCCAGACAGTCAACAAAAGTGAAGTCTAAGGTCACCAGATTTGTGACCTGAGTACCTACCTCCGTCTTTCTCTTTGTCTTCACTGAAATCTAAAACATTTCTGTTCTTCTTTCAGGTTTTCACGGTCAGATGAGCTGTCTCGTCACAGGCGGTCCCATTCGGGGGTTAAGCCCTACCAGTGTCCCGTATGTGAAAAGAAGTTTGCCCGCAGTGACCATCTGTCAAAACACATCAAAGTCCACCGTTTTCCACGAAGCAGCCGGACAGTCCGCTCAGCAAACTGATGCTCCACTTGCTGAGATTACTGGGATCACTGGGAATCCTAGAAACACCCTCATACAGATATAGGCCAAGGGAGTAAAGTGTGAGTGTTAAGGGTGTACACACTTTTTTAACTCTTTTTTTTTTGCACCATCAGCAAGTCATTTTGAACATGTGAGTTGAAGCACACCTTGCTTTGTGTTTGAGCAGTCTGTGATTGTTCTAATTTATTGTAAGAAACCAACACAGTTACCATCCTGTCTGTAATCAGCTGAAGGTTGATGTTGGTGTTTTGGTCTGTTGTGCTCCTTAAATTTGTTCTGTTCTTATCACCTGCCTCAGCAGAAGATAAGATAAGCTTATTTTCATTCAGTCTAGATTATGTAATACCTTTGGTAATAGCCTTGCATGTCCATTCTACCTGGATACAGCAACTGCCTTTTTTCTTCCTGAAAGCTGCTAATGTCTTGGACATGTTCATTTTATGCAATGTTTCACAAGTGAAACTTATTTGGATCCTCTTTAGCTACTACCAGAATAGTAGTTACTTTTCCTCGGGTCCACAGAGGTTTCTCTCAAGGCTTTGTCCTGGTTTTTTGCTGCCTTGCAGCACTGTTAATTGACTAAGAAGGGAGGATAACTTTGTATTCAACTTTTGTCTGATACACAAGGAGGGAACTGTTGTACTTACGTGGACATGAACTACTGATTGCATAACAAAGGAAGAAAAACATGATAAGCTATCAGGACTCCTCTCACCTTTCACAGGAACTTTGTAAACTGATTGAGATGTAAAGAGGAGAGTATAGAGAAGAAATGAAAAAGTGACATAACTCAAAGGTTAAGCGCACAGTGATTGTTAAAATTGGCCTTCTAATCAGTGTTAAATGTTATTTGTTGTTTTTTAAGCTAAGTCATGTGTACCTGCTTGCTGGTCTTCTGTATGTGTCATTTTTTTAAGCTTTACTGTAACACAAAATCACTGCTAGAGAGCCAGATGGTTTTGGAAATCAAGCTTCCGGTGATTCTCATTTTAATTAGGTGTTTGTTCATAACATGGCCCTGTCATTCAGTACATACCCATCTGAACTGAACTAGAAATGAATGCCTCCATCTGCTATTTTTACCTGAACCATTACTTTGCTGATGACACAAATACTGCCTCAACTCTACTATATCTGTTACTCGAAACACCCTGACAGCCTTCCACCTCACCCAGCACTTATGTTACCTTGAGGTGATATCAATGGACGCTCAACACACCATGGTGCTGACCTAACACGAGCATGAATTTCTGGGAAATGTGGTGGCAACATCCCCTTTGAGGCCATGACAAACTTTCTAATGTCCTTATTTCTCTCGAACATTATTTGCTACACATGTAGAGGTGCAACTATGCCGTCCATGTATAATTCATGTCTGTATAGTGACAAAAAGCAGGGGTACACGACATTGTACATCATTCCTTTTATTCAATTTTGAATTTTAATGCTTGTGTGAGCACAGGTGTTTTATCGCATCCTATGAATGTATGTAAATATACAGGAGCGTACATCGCTGCATCCAGGAAACACACAGAGACTATTCTGATACCATATCTTAAATCAGTGGTTCTGAGGATTTATAGTGTAAAACCCGAAATGTGTAAATAACTTAACATTTCAGTACATATGGATATATTATATATTTTTTCTTTGTTCTATCCAAGATGCATTTACAAATAAAACTGAAAAGGATCACAGATGGATTGTTGTGTTATGTGAATTGTACATTGCTGTATTTATTACTTTTCGGCCGGTTACGAGAGTGAGCAGTGCTACTTTTTGCAAACGGGCTTCTCCAGGGCTGCAGTCACGATTTTAAATATATTAAGAATGCAAAGCTGAAACCCAGAATATATGTGAAAGTTCAGGATGGATTCTTTTTCATGTTTGCTGTCCCGCTACTAACGCAATGAATTCATCATACTTTCTAATTATACCCCCAAAGCATTATGGGAACTGTAATGTGTGTTGGTTGATTGTCAGGGGTGGAGGTAAATTTCATCTTATTGCAGTAGCAAAGTAATTCTTTGTATATCTTTAAGAATCTGTAATTTTTGGTGACAGAACACTTTTAGCTGTAGCTGTAGCTAACAGTAGTGACATTGGGATATACAGCTGAACCAGGGGTGACGTACACTGGGCCATTTTTCAGTGTTGGTGCTGCTGCTTTGTGAGGAGTGATGAGGTCAGAGCTCACATTAAAATCCACTCCACATGACTCCACACTGGCTTAAAAATGTTTCTGGAATTTAACAAGTTTAGTATATTTGAATTAGCAGAAATAGCCCAGAAAAAACTAATTTCAGTCAGGAACACTACAGTCAAAAGAAGATTGATATATATATATAGATGATCTGCAGTAATTTGGCAGTATCACACTGTTCTGAGGCCTTCCATATATGGATTTATGCCTATGAATAAATGGAAAGCCAGAGGTGGGAAGAGCAGCTCAGGACCCCAGCACAGAGAAGAGCAGGCATCAGTGACAAACAGATGTGACAGTGATTGAGTCAGAAATAGCATGAAAGGCAGAACTAGTTGGAGGTGGGTTGCAAAGCAACCTGTAGATGCACAACGACTATGGACAGAATAAAGCACCTTAAATAATGCACCACTTATGATATTTGCTGAGTTCCCAGCGTAACTGTTCCTTCTCTTTTTCATATTTTCCATTTCAATTATACCATTGTTGTAAGCATGCTGGCAATTAAGACTCTTGGTGACAGCAACTCTGTGCCAGACAGAAGGCCTCGGGGGACAGTGACCTGATCTTGAAATATAGAGGGCACCCTGAACACACACTGGGATCAAGTCATCTTAAATTCAGACAACAGTTTGTGTCTTGAGTAATTACAGTGCTCCTGCTTGTGTACATAAAACTGCATGCACAGAATATCCAGTCACTTCTGATGAAAACACCTTTTACTGACTGCCCACAAATAAGATTTATATAGATAATAAGATTTCTGCTTCTACCACCATGTTTGCTTTCAGAATTCTTTCGGTGCCTCTTACAGTGTCTTCTGCTAGCCAGGACCTAACCTAGCAGTGACCATAGATACCACAGTCTGCAGTCTTCAGTAGAGCTAGCTAGATGGTGAAGTACTACTACCTGCAACTTTAATGACATGTGCATATGAACTCATGACAGGGATAAGAAGGAAAAAAGGATCTGTACAGGGGGGACCGTGCTCTGACGTAACAGCACATGATAAAAGTTTAACAGTATCAAATAAGCATTTGATATAATTTAATTGCTCAGTTTAATTACTCATTAATTGAAGGTGCAGTAAGACTGCTCCAGATCATTACAGCCCATTTTATTCCCCAATTATTACACTGAAAAATGCATTATTTGTATTTAAAATAACAGTTGTTGCTAATGGTAGACAACCCTGCAGATGATCTCACTACTTTCATGGGAGTTCATAACTTGAACTCAACTTTTACTGTATAGCTACTTTATGGCAAGAGTCATAAGCAGTCAATTAGGCAACTGATTGATTTGCCTCATTTCTCTTAGTGTAACACAAGGTGCATTCATTAAAAAAAGATGAAATGTGAGCAATGAGAGAACAGTGCAAGCTTTGTTTGAAACTCGTCTTACTGGTAGTTACGAGGAAGTCTTACAATCACATGCTCTCTAAGCATCCACGTAGTTGTAAGTGTAATGGCCCACAGATGTGTTCTCGGCTCTCTGAAGAGGATATCCTGATGACTGCCTGGTGCAGCTGCCAAACCTTCACAGAAACACAACAAAAGGTAGGCTGCACATGTGGCAGATGAGAACATGACTGAGGAAACATTTTTCTTGATTTTCTTTTTTCAGATAGTGAACTTTCTTCTGGTGAGGTCAACATGCTGCACATGATGATACATGTACTGTGCAAAAGTCTTGAGGCACTCCTCATTTCTTTATATTTTGCCAGGAAAATGGGAAATTGGTGTACCATTTTATTGATGTATGTACAAACATACATGGACATAGAGTGTATAAGGCAAAATCGGGGTTTGTACATACGAATAATCCAATAACAGTATTTAGTTACTGATAAAGCATGTTTGTTTAATTATTTGCTTTAGCCTATGGCCAGCAGAGAAGCTGCAGTTTCCATAAGCTGTGAATGCATTGTGCAGATGTGCAGTATGAGCTGCCTATTGTATGATTATTTCCCATCTAACAGGAAATGTGGTTCCCTGTGAAAAACTGGGAACTGTCTGCACAGGCTGAGGTACTTCATGTTGCATGCTAAGTATCAGATACACGTGTGTACAGAACACATGGGAGCACACAAATGCATCCAAAATAAATGTTCTCTCCTTGGACATCCATAGAGCAGAGTCATCACTCACATGCTATATCCATCATTATGTCTACCCCATAAATGATAGATCACAGAGATTCTGAACAGCTCCTGACAACTGCAGCTTTCTGCAATACCCAGTGCCAATTAATCAGCCCAGACAATCTGCTCAGTCCTAACTCATTCAACTCAACTCAGACATAAAGCCATCAGCATGCAACCTTGAGCCTCTCTGAACACTACACAGCCAGCAGGAACACTGATAAGATACTGCATGTTTCCTGTGTGTGTGGCACCCATAATAGAACACAGTAATGTTAGAGTGCAGCGTGACTGTAAATGGGGCTGCAGTGTCTTTGAGACACAACATGACAATCAGGTGTTTAAATAGTATAAAGATTGTCAGGTGGGAAATTCAGCAGAAATCTAACTGATATGCAGGTGTGCAACACACACTAAGGCTTTACAGATTACATTTAGGGACTTCAATTTCAACGCGATGTCCCAGAAAAAAGATGATCCTGTCAGGAGTTACTGAATGTGTTTAATGTGTTTTTCAGTTCTGACTGGTGCTATGTGCTAAATGATAGGAACCCCGAACTGTGCCTCTGGTGTGAACAAGCAGCCACCTATGGGGCTGAAAAAAATAGCTGATGCACAATTGCCAAAAACTGTAGTTCCTAAAGTGGCCACTAGAGGCTGCCCCCAAAAGCGAGTCAATCCTCATAGACTCACATGTTTAAATGATGACTTTTACACCATTAAAAAAGCATTTTTACAGATCTGACTGTAAAACTAAGGGGCGCTGCATTGTCACTGACTGACTTGTAGTTGAAAAGTCGTTAGCCAGTGAGCATATCCTGGTTTACCCTCTTTTCTGACTGTAATAAGGGCCGTAATTTACAAACTAAACTTCATGTTGTACTCGGCTGACCTGAAGCTAGGGATGGGATGCTCAATACTGACGTTTTGACACTGTGGTGACCTTCCAATGCTTAGATGTTTTGAAACACTGCTCTGAAATGTGGTTCAAAACACCCACGTCACGTGACCACGGCTAATTGAGGTTTTGGTGCGTTTCACCCCAGTTTCGACAGGTGGCTTACCTGCTGCTTCTAACCAGGCGAGGGGTCAGAATTACCATTTTTTATGAACCAGAGTCATTTGGGCTGGGCCTTGTAATTACTGAATGAATGTTTTTGATGCTAGCGCTTCTATTTATTACAAGCGGGAACACGTATAAAAGAAAATAATACCCTGTTTCTCATTTGTATTTTTGCTGTGGATTGAGAAGACCGATGTAGGCTATCGATTAAGACTAAGATCCAAAGTGTAATTAAATAAATATTAGCTTATTTGAATAATTACTGTCATATAGATGCGAGAAAGAGGGGAAGAAACAGACTGCTGGGTGAGCTCCACTGACTTATATCAGCAGAGAGAGAGCAGCAGACTCTACTGTAACTTCATTAAATCAATATTATCTCAATAAATGGAAGAGAAAAAAGAAATCAGGCAGAAACTTTCAGCTCTAACTCCCGTCTATTCTCTAGTTTTTTTCTACTTTAAACAGAAAATGTTCTTTGCTTCATCGTTACTCTAACCTGTTACCCGCCTACTGTGCAGCCAGAAGGAGTATTTATACTGTAAAACAAAAGCAACAAAAAACACATCCATTAATTACAGGTGACCTATTTCTCACCACTTTTTTCACTTCACTGACATTCCTGGTGTAAATGTCTCATAAACAGCAGCAGAAAGGCATGCAGGTTCACTGTAACCAAAACCCCAGACTCAGACTGAGTAAAACATCATGCTCATGTCACAAGATACTGCATCCACAGCAGTACACGTTGGATATAAAGTTAAGGAAAGTTTTTTCATAGTTCAGAGGTTGCTCAGCGGAGGATGATGTGTTTGCTCAGATTGGTTAATGTGAAATGGACTGTTGTGATTGGTCATGATAACGTAATAGAAGGAAAACACAATTAGCTTTTATTTATGTAAATATTTATTTTTTACTTAATTAAAAAATACAATATAATGCTATGCCAGCTTCTAGCTTTGTTTGACAGTGTGTAGAACAAACCTGATGACACTAACTCTCAGAAAGCTTAAAGGTCAACCAAACACATCCAAACTTTGAGAGTTTTTCCCAGCGCTGGGGACAAGCAGAAAAACGAAGCCGACTGAGGCCAAAAACAGCTGAAAACCTGTGTGGTTATCACAGTAAACACACCAGTCTTTTCTCAGCGTATTTTATTTTATAAATTGGTTTATTGTGTGTTCCACTGAATTAATGAAAGTAATGAAAAAACCTTATGTATGTTAACAGAGGGAAAAAATAGTATTTGCTGAAGCACACTGTTCACTACAGTCACAGCTCACTGTCTTTAACAGTTTCAGCATTTTTCTTTCCTTG
Source organism: Heterochromis multidens (assembly GCA_015108495.1). NCBI lineage: Eukaryota > Metazoa > Chordata > Actinopteri > Cichliformes > Cichlidae > Heterochromis > Heterochromis multidens. Next base: position 10,241 of record VUQS01045886.1, read on the forward strand.
TTTGTACAGGGATTTCTCCAAAACGTGTTAAACATAATTATTGATAGTCAGGTATAAAAAATAGCCTTGTTCAGCTCTTGTGTGCGTCATTGTTTCACATAATAGCATTATTAAGCTGTGACAATAGCAAAAGTGGCCAGTAGATGTCACTGTTTCAGAACCTCAATACAATTCCGACACAATTGCTTCGAAACATTTCAGTGTTTCACAAAGCCTCACTTTGCCCATCACTTCCTGAAGCTTGTGATTGAGCCCATAAAGTCATTATGCAACCACAGGAGTTGCCCCCTGTTGGCCATAGCTTCAAGACCCGTTCTCACTGGCTTTGCCTTTCAAACCCGGAATCTATGTCCATCTTTTTTATACAGTCTATGGCACCTGTACAGGTAGCTGTGGCCCAGTGTACGACACTCCTGGTTCAGCTGTAGCCCATAGGTGATTTTTTTTTATTTTACACTGTCTGTGGATGCAACCGTTTTTTTTTGTCTCTAACTTACAAACACAATCAGCAAGTATCAAACACACAGATAACACTGTTGTTTACAGTCTGACACAGTGACCTTCTTGTCAGACACATTGTGTAATCTGCGTGAGTATTGGTGAGAAGGTATAAATATCATTACATAAGTGATTGTCAAGCCTCTTCCTTATCTTGTTTTCATTCATTACCCTTCTGATCCTGACAGCAGCAGGTTTTATGTCAGATGGGTTTCCACACTGCAAAAACACAAAAACAATGTAAAACCCTTTGTTTTTGTGTTTTTTAAAGACCTAAACACAAGAACTGTGCTCTGTGCAAAATGTGCACACTGACTAATTCTAAGAACCAATCAGTCAGGTTGCTGTTTATAGCCTTATTCTGCAGCTTCGGCTGTAATGTCATCATTGATGTTTGATATTACAACTCATGTTTCATAAACTATTTACTTTTACACAACAGCTTTGGTGCAAGCCAAATTATGGAACTTTTTGTGTGGACTAATCAAAATATGGCTGCTGCTGTTCATAGAGGAGTCCTACCCACATACTATATACAGGCAGCTGTCAAATAAAATGAAAAACATTGACGCTCGACCTTCACAGCGAAGGGATCTCACTGGAGTTATAATATGTTATAGCGTGTGGGGGCATTTTTCCTGGGTTTGATTCTTCTTGTCTGTTCTTCAGGTGAAAGTAGATGATGTGAATCTTATCCTATGACCTTTGCAGTCACCAAGTCTGAACCCATTTCAACACATATATAAGATTTGTGACCATCATGTCAGACAGCACTCTCCACCAGCATCAAATAAAGGGGGCACCCTGCACAGGTCACCAGTCTGTCACAGGGCTAGATATAACCCAAAGCAGGTGATGGTTTTTTCACTACTTGAAACAGTCCATTTTGTGTCGGGGAGGCTGCAGTCTAATAGATCAAGCAGGACACAGGATGACCATTCACTAGTTATGAATTTTGAGTTTTCATGTCCATCTTAGTCATAAAATTTCAGGGCTGCAGCGCATGTATGAAAACAGCTTAAAAGCCTCTGTGTTGGTATTTCCTTTAATATTTCCCATCTGTCTATTCTATACAATTTTCAACATTACAGTCCAAAATAAGCAAGTCTTCCCCGAAGAAGACGTCTCAATACATTGCTCACTCATTCAGGATTAATGGGACCTTCACAGATGTACTTTGTTTTAGCACCTGCGAAGAACGTGCTTGGATGTCCAAGTTTTGGGACACTTTTGTGTGCATCATTTACAATATAAGTTCTGATGCTCTATTCACAGAACTCATTACACTACTATGTGCAGGACTTCTGACAAAAAACTAACTGTGTTTTGGGTTCCAGCCCAATCCTGCTCCAGTATTTAACTTACATAAGTTTGATGTGGGAGCTTCAAGCCAGCATTACATAAACACTGAGAATCAATTTTCTGTGACACAGAAAACATTTTATATCCTTGTTGAAAGAAAAATATTTACAGTCAAGGACTCTGAATTTTAGAGGTCATAAAACATCTAACCAAATAACTGACCTTTTTATGGTAAATGGAATATATCTTTAACCCTTTCAGGCTATTTTTTGGAATTTTGCACTGAAAAACATACACAAACCCAGGAAGCAACAGCTCCACAGTTCAAGTAGTTTAAGGACTGGTTTGTCAGCCTGGCTGTTACAGCAGGCAGTGTGAGAGCACTATCACTGTCATTCAAAGCTATGTTTGTACTCATCTGTGATTCTCCTTGTGTATCTAGATTTGCCTTTTGTGTCAGCCAGAAGCCAGCCAGTCACACATCCATCCATCCATTTTCTGCCACTTATCTGGGTCTGCATTGCAGCCCTCCTCAGTGTGGAGAAGTAGCTCTTCTCTGAGCAATACCGCATCTCTACTGGAGAGCCCAGTTACCCTACAAAGGAACCTCCATTTCTCCCTGCTGATCTAGCCACAGACTCAGTCCTCTAGGAACTATTGAGCATGTTCTCTAGATTTGTGAATAAATAATATCTTTTCTCTCTGTATTTTTCATGTTTTAGTTCATCAGTTCTGGTGAAATCATATCAAACTTGGCCTCTGTGGAGAAGAGATACTTGTAAAAACTCTTGAAAAAAGTATTAATTGTTCTTAGACAGTCATTGGGTCCCAACAGTGTATACATTTTTAGCACATTTGTTATGGACATCTTTGAGCTGTCGAATTAGGACTGGATTTTTTTTTTTTAATCTAAACTATTAACACTCATCAGAAGCCTATAGCTGTCTGGGCCACTCTGAGTGTAACCTTGGGAATAAATAAAGAGAAAAACAACAGAATCCCCCATAAAGCACAATATATTATACATGGACAGATGTTGCTAGTAACAACTCTTTGTTTGCCCATAATAATAAAGTAACTTATGACCCAAACCAGCTGTGGCCTCCTATACAGTTTTTATGAGCAGTTGTTAAGGGTCAGGTCATATGGGAGTAGTTATCACCTCCCTCACCTCACAGCTATTTTTGCTCTCAGTAATACTTCTTTCTAAAGTAATCCACACACACACAACAATGCACATCACAAAGTTTCTCACCTAGACATACAAAGCGTACACCTTTACCACTATATCCTCTCCAGAGAAGCTCTCTATCTATTATCACCTTCATTGACTGCAACACATGGTCAGTAACTTCTTATATGTGCAGTTTTGTTTTTTGTTTTTTTACGACAGCAAAAACTGGTCAGCAGGGGTGCATCAAGACTGAAATTCCACATGAAAACCAGCTAATGATATGGCTGCAATTTAACACAAATCCACCATGGGGGGCAGTAGAATAGTGTGCAAACTGCTGCCTGTTTGGAGTACAAAACACAAACCGCTGCAGAAGAGAACACTATGTGCATCAGCCAGCATTATTTTATGTATCATGCCTATGTGTGTGGTCACTTAGCTCATCAGGATGAGAAATGGGTGTCACACTTTCTTCATTTCTTTTTGCACCCATTTTGCATGCTGTACATTGGTTTTATTATGGTTTTGACCACAGGAAATGGGCCATTATTTGATCAAATAAGAAGGAAATAATGAGGTTAAAACTTTTTGCCAACAACATTACTGTATCCCTTTTACTACAGTTACAAATATTCTACTACATTAACTCATATTTATGGCCCCTGGCAGAAAAAATGCATATTTCAAGCCTACATAAAAATCTGGCACCGTCCATTGAAAGCAACCCAGCAGCTTTCTGGGCCCATCTAGTCTGCATCTAGTCTGAGTAAGGTCCAATTTACAGCAGTTTTCTGTTGAAATCTGCTCTTGTGTGGTTTCAGGAGGAGAGCATATTAGCACAAAGAGACAGAAAAGTCAAAATAGATTCTGCAGACATCTCAGCAGACAGAGAATTGCTTGAGGTTTCATATCTGTGTAGGAGAAGCCTGGCTGAAAAAAGGAAAGAAAAAGGAGAAGTTTAAAGGCAGAGAAGGAGATGTTAAAGGACATGAAAGCAGAGCTGATAAAGTAGTTAACACATAGACTTGACACTAAGGTAAAATCAGTCTTTGTTTTTATAAAGCATACTTGAGTTGCTTAGACCTAAAGGTGTTTAACCCTAGGCTGTCATCAGTGATGACCCCAACCCTTGCCCCTAACGCTAGGTTTTGGAGACAAGCAAAAAATTGTTTTGGGAATGATGACTTCGACTTAAGAGGGATAAAAGTTGTTTGTTTTTTTTCATTTGGGTGTTCCATATAGACAAATGACAAAATGAAAATGGGACTAAAGATAACAGTAGTTTCTAGAGAACTTCTAGTTTCTGAATATATGGCCATTTAGCATTTGGCTGAAACAAAATCCAACATTAACCCTGCTCCTACATGGATTTCTAATCACCTGATGGATATTAAGAGGTTAAAATGCTTTCATTTCTATTCCAGAAGATCTCATTCATGACAGAGTTTAATCTTAAAATCAGAGATAATGGAGGGAAAGCTTTTACCCATTATTGGTGATGACCCTAGTCTTAACCCTGACCCCAGCCCAGTGCTAGAGAATATGTTCTCTCAGGTCTTGGAAATCAGGGAACCAAAACACACAAAAAACCCAAAACCATTCTTAAGATTAGGATTCGGGGATAAGGCTGAGGTCATCACCAATGATTTAGACCTCAGAGGGCTCATGAATGAAGAAAGCTATTCATGGTGAATCAGAAACCTAAAAGAAATCTTGGTGTTAAAACTCTGAACCAAAAGAGTTGGTTCTGTTATTTCACCGCTTTGGTATAAAACTTTTTTAAAATTTAAATTATGCAGATCTGCTGCAGTATTCAAACACCAAAAGATTTCTAATAAAGCAGCGTCTGTCCAGTAACAAACTTATGTGAATGATGGTCCTGTGTATCACCACTCATGGCTACAGGGATCCTCCTTCCTCCTCGCCCCCTCTGAGCTTTGGGATGGGCTTCATGGTGGAAGATTATATTGATTTCTGGGCCAAGCAAGAAACAAATGAAGGATATGAGATGTATGAGCCTCATAGAGCTCCTAACTTTAGAAAAGAAATACATTATAAAAAGAACATGAGAAATAAAAGATTTGGATTCAGAAATTATTTTCCCACTTTAATACCAGCAAAAGAGGAGTAACACTTTAAACATCTAATCAAATTCAGGTTCATAAAGAAATAAAACATAAATAAGGCAGATATATTAGTGTGAAAAAGGACAATAATGATTAATGAAATCACTTGACACTATTGTTAAAGAAACACAAGTAGAGGAGATCTCAATGTGACTATGACCATGGGAAAATGCATGGGAAGATATTGGTTTAATTTATGGAGCATTTCACATCAACTGTTTACTTTTCATGCAGAAAGACAATAGGGGTGAGATACCAGGATGTCAAACTGGAGCAACTGACATGTCTAATCATAGCACCAGTTTACCTGAAGACTGGGCTGCAGGGAGAATGACTTTATAAGGATATGGAGTTTGAACAAATAATAGCTTCTATATATACACTGCTACACCAGGTGGGAGCCTGACAATTTTTGAACTATCAGATCATTTTTGGGCTGCCAAGGTAAGCAGGCTACCCAGGCCCTATGAAATCACACTGGCTCTTATGTAATGAACAGGACCATTGCACAATTGTGTTGACACTGACTTGCTGTAAAATTTTGACATGCAGTTCAGCTGTCTGTGTGGCTATTACTCAAGGGCAAAGGATTGTGCGCGCACGTGTGTGTGTGTGTGTGTGTGTGTCAGAGACTTTTGATATCCCTGCTGTGTGGATTACATTGACCTCCACACAAGCCCTTTCAGCACTACCATAAAGGGCCAGTATCATTCCAATCTGATTCTTTTTAGCCCAGGTTACACATGCATACATGATTGTATGGTTCTTTTCTCACATTAAAAAATACTTCCATGCATGCTGTGAACCACACAGATCAATACAACGTCACAGACCTGCATAAAAATCACACACTGGAGACCACATTTCAGTCAGTTTTACACTTTCTTTGATATTACTTTTGTTTGTTTAAGACTGGGCAACAAAGCTACTTGGTTAGTTTTAAAACTGCTTGGCAAAGCAATAAAATTTTATTTTAAGGGTTAAAATACAACAGTTGCCTGTTTTCAAAGTTCAGTTGTCTTCACTACCAGGCTGACACATCACTGTTGAACAGTCTTGAGGACATCCATGGTGCAGACATTAAACATTCATCTCATACATTAACCCTTTGAGGTCTAAGTCACTGGTGATGACCCTAACCCCAGCCCTAACCCTAACCTTAACCCTATGTTTTGGAGACAAGCAAAAAAACCTTTTTGTTTTTTCATGTTTTGCCATTAGACCCAGCTGCAGTTTCTCCCTCCATGTCATCCCCCCAAAACCCCATCCCCAGACCATCAAAAAAAACAAACAAAAAAAACAAAAAGAAAATTCACAAAGACAATAACAGAACATCCTCAACTACACCAACGACTAAATCAATTAAATGTGGACTATTAAACATTAGGTCTCTCTTCTAAGTCCCAATTAGTAAATTATTTAATAACTGATCGACATATTGATTTACTCTGCCTTACAGAGACCTGGTTACAACAGGATGATTACATAAGTTTAAATGAATCAACACTCCTGAGTCACACCAACTGTCAGAATCCTCGAAGCACAGGCCGAGGAGGAGATGTGGCAGCAACCTTTCACTCTAGCCTATCAGTCAACCAAAGACCTAGACAGATTTTTAATTCATTTGAAAGCCTGATTCTTAGCCTTGTCCATCCTAATTGGAAAAGTCAAAAATCAGTTTTAATTGTTTTTTCAGACTTTTTATCTGATTTAGTGCTTAGTTCTGATAAAATAATTATCATAGGTGATTTTAACATCCATCTAGATGTTGAAAATGACAGCTTCAACAGCTCATTTAATTTTTTATTAGACTCAATTGGCTTCTCAAAATGTAAATGAGCCGACTCATCGTTTAAATCACATTCTGGATCATTTAACAGTATTTTCTGAAAATCCCCTTGGTCTCATCACTCCAAATAAGTTTGTTTCAGAAGGCTTGTCTTGTCTTGTCTCTGTGCTGTTTGGCATATTGTAAACGGGCTGCTTTGTGGCATTGGCGTAGTAATGGTTTTCTTCTAGGGACTCAACCATGCAGCACAAGTCCCTCCTTATTGTGCATTTTGAAACAGCCAGACCACTTTTTTTCAGAGAGTCCTGTATGTCAGCTGAAGTTATTTGTGGGTTTTTCTTTGCATCCCGAACAATTTTTCTGGCAGTTGTGGCTGAAACCTTGGCTTGGTTTCAACAGAATCCCTCATTTTCCACTTCTTAATTAGAGTTTGGACACTGCTGATTGGCATTCTCAATTCCCTGGATATCTTTTTATATCCTTTTCCTGTTTTATAAAGTTCAACTATCTTCTCCTGCAGATCCTTTGATAATTATTTTGCTTTCCCCATGGCTCAGAATCCAACAACGTCAGTGCAGCACTGAATGAAACATGCAGCGGTCCGTCTGGAGCCCAGAAACTCACTGACTTTTTATACACACACACTAATTACAAGCAAACAGATCGCAGGTGAGGATGGTTACCTTTAGTAGTCATTTAAACCTGTGTGTGTCAACTTGTGTGTATGTTATCATGCCAAAACTTCCAGGGTATGTAAACTTTTGATCAGGGTCATTTG
>VUQS01045886.1:26265-36445 GCA_015108495.1 Heterochromis multidens
TTAGAAAACTTCACCAAAAAAAAAAAAAAAAAAAAAAAAAACCCCAAAAAAAAAGAAAAAAAAAAAAAAAAAAAAAAACCCACAGAAAAAGTAATGTTAATGTCCATCCATCCACTTCAGGGTTGCGGGTTGCCCAGCTGCCATAGGGTGAGAGTTGGGGTACACCTAGGACAGGTCGCCAGGCTGTCACAGGGCCGACACAAAGAAGAGACAGATAACCGTTCACACTCACATGGGCAATTTAGAATCACCAATTAACCTAACCCCACTAACTGCATGTCTTTGGACTGTGGTCTAAGTGTGTGAATTTTTACTTGTAGGTCTTCAAACTAGATTTCACAGCTAAAAATGGTTGTAAGACACAATGTCATCTCAAACAGTGTCTTGGTGATATAATTTAGCCTAATATGCATATAAAGTAACAAATTTTAGGATTTAGTAACCAAGTAAGAAAGAAAAGACATATATTCTCAAAACAAGATGAATAGTCTTACACATTCTGCTCTTGCTTAGTATATCACTCTAAAAATAAGATCAAAAACACTTTTAGGCTGAATATAAGATTGTAAGATTGTAAGTATTTGTGTCGGGTGTCAGTTTGTAGCTTTGTATCTCCGGCTTTCATTAAAAACATCTTGCAGCCAGTCGCTTTTTCACCAGTTGTGTGAATGCAGTATTACACTCCAACTTATTAATTGCTGATTAGCTTTGTTTGAGTAAGGTAAAATAAGAATCTTGGTTTGAAATCTTATCTGCAAAGCCAGATTTAATGTCTAAATAGCCGAACTTCATTTTCCACACATGAACATCTGAATGACGTGAACACCATTTTCTGTTTTCTGAAGGTCCAGACGATGATGTGTATTTACAGTGCTCCAGACTGATAGAGAGGATGTACTCTCACATTGCTGCAACCGCCGAGAGCTTCACCGTGCTCTCAGCCTTCGTGGTGGCTCAGTACGTCACAGAACTGCAGAAGGTACACACACACACACACACACGTTATGAATGTTCTCTGTGTCTTCATTTACTATTTGCACTGGAAAATTATTCTTTCTGATGGTTTTTACAATTTGGTGACAGAGCAGTGAAATGCCAGCACACACACACACACACACACACACACAATTGCACACAGTCATAGTATTATAGAAAGCCAAGACAGTTCCTCATCTGAACCTGTCTGTCATCCCCTGTGATTTCCTACAGCTGTGAGTGACACACACACACACACACACACACAGACATTGATGTATGGAAGAGGCAGCAGGATCTCAGATGATCCTTTGATCCAGCCCAGTTTGTCTGGTAGCCGTTGAGCTGAGCGATGGAGACGCTGACGCTCAGAAGCAGTGATGGGAAGCATTTCCATTGGCCAAACTGTAGATGTTCACAAATCTCGGTGAACAGGTCCAGGATTACTGTAACTCCAAGTGCTGGAGTGAAGCTCCCTCAGTACAGTGAGTCACGTCTGGCTCCTGAGAGCGGCTCCTCTCTGCTGCCAGACTGTATTTAACATGACGCCAGCCTGACTCAGCAGTTTCCAGCACTGGAAACAGGAAACAGGAGTCCACACACTGGAAGGAAGAAAATGAACAAAACCCATCCAGACTGTCAGACCAACAGACAGACACAGAAATAGTGTGGAAGTCATATTTAGGATTCTTTGTACTCAGTAAATCATATAATAATCCTTAAAATTGGACTTGTGTTAAATGGAACAGTTTAAAGAGCTAGTCCTCTTTGTAAGTCAGTGGTAATTTAGGTGTCTCTGTGTCAGAGCTGCTCCTGATGGCTTTTAGAAACACACTTCCTGTGCAGCAGCCAGATGTTATGAGACAAAAGTGGAACTGCAGGTAGAAAAGAAACATTTTCTCTTTAGTTGTGAACACATTGAACTTGCTTTTGCATTTTTCTTTATTGCCCTGAAGTGGTTAGGAGCATAGATGGTACAAAGATGGCTACTGTGACCCTGAGGTCACCCACTGGTTTTGGGCTAAGCATTCTGAAGCTTCAACTTCAGTATGCCGTGTTGTTTTTTTGGGTTTTTTTGGGAGTCAGAAGTTACCTTATATGCATCAAAGGGTGGAGTGCTAAGTTATCAGCTAATAAGCTGCATCCATAAACTGCACATGTGCAACACACAGGCACACGTATCCGCTAATTAGTGCTAAGTAATGGACTAATAAAACAGTAGAAACTGAAGTACCAACTTTTTGGATAGTCTGTACCACACAGTGAGCCATAATATTAATCAGATAATCCATTAAAATATTCCAAAATGCTCTAACAGCACACACACAGTCAAGAGGTCCAGTTTAATCACTCAAAATAGTGGATGAGGCCTAGCAGATGCCAGTCAGCTCCAGCTGCCTGTGTTGGGACACCTGTCAGTTAAAGTGGCCACACCCCTAACTCAAATGTCCAGTTAGATGAGTTATTAAAAAAAAAATCACCCCACATGGAGTTGTTATGAATGGGAAAGCTATTTTTTGTACCAGGCTGTAAATATGCTTTTTAATACTGTAAAATTGGGTCTTTTAACATGGGAGCCTATGGGGATTGACTCGCTTTTGCAGAAAGCCTCAAGTGACACCTAGAACAACAACTTTGCCCAGTCTCTTTCTGAATCATGAATCCTGAATCATGAACTCTGACCTTAACTGAGACAACTGAGACCTGCAGTTCTTTAGAAGTTGTTCTGGGTTCTTTTGTGACTTCCTGGATGAGTTGTATGATTGTAATTATGTCTTCCAACAAATTGATGCGTTCTCATAAACTTATAATTAATCCATTAAAAATACATTGGAGCGGGTTTGCTGGTTGTGGAAGCCGCCATGTCCCCCCACCATGTTTGAATACAGTGGCCGGGAAGGAGATCTCCCTTCCAACTAATTGCGTTTTATGTATGTGGCTAGAGACCGGCCACATATGTAGTATGTCAAAGGTGGAGGAGAAGAGAAGTCGTAGGCGTTCGCCTGCTGTGGAGGGATTTCAGTTTGTGTCTGCACCTTCAGAATCAAGATATGAAGCATCATACCTATGTTTTATCGTCGGAGAAGAAGTCTCCTTCACCAACAAAACAAAAACACGAAGGAGAGAGAGAACGCCACCGGCATCTTAATGAAATGTCACCCTCTTCCTCTTCACCTCAAGCCTCATCTCCTGAACTGAAGTCAGAGCTCTAACACACGGAAACGTGCATAAACATGCTTATTTATTCCCGATATTGTTGCAATTACTTATTGTCAGCAGATTAGACATGTGACCGTCCTGTCTCTGGACAGCTGACAAGACCCGGCTAAACAACAAAAACAGCTGGTTATAAGCTAACGATATGCCAGCTAATGTTGGGTCCTAAAAATCACACTTTCCCTCTGATAAACAGTTTGATTACATTCTCACATCTTAGGAGAGTTCATTCACTAAGCATCAGAGTACAACAAAGTTAAACCCACTTCAAAAACAGTTTTACTAACACCGGCTCGCAGCAGCTAACACGACTAACAGAGGCTAACAGCGGCAAAAACAGCAGTCTTACCAACAGAAAAATTCAGCATATCCTCAACATCTCACCTCAGTATTGCTGTCATTGGTCAGAAGTGAGCTTCTCTGACTCATTGACCCATACCGGACTTGTTTCACAAAGTTTTACAGCCTCTTCCAGAGTAAATAGAGGTGGATGTTTTTCACCCGGCATTAACAGCTGAGGTAAACAGTGGACTGACAGGCTTCCACAGATAGGGAGAAACTCTGGGGCGGATCCGGATCTGGTCCAGACCAGTAGAAACACGCCGGCTGGCTGCAGCCATTATGGGGTACAGTCTAAATTTAATGTTTTTTTTAACTCTCTTGGCTGACTTAAACATGTTTGTCCTACAGTGGCCACCGTAGCTAGGATTATGCACTTGAATTGGGAGGGGTAAGAAAACAGAACTGAGTTGACTGCAATCTGCAATTTACTGACATCTACCAGTGAAAATTTTACACACTGTAACTTTAAAAGCTGCATTTTGTTTTTATTCGGGTTATCTTTGTCTAATATTAAAATTTGTTTGATGATCTTCCGTCTTTTATATACAGTCCATGGAAGTGTCACTGCAGAACTAGAAATTTTTTCTTTTTTACTGAAAGTAAAACTCAACCACTGAGTGAGATTTATGATTTGAGCAGATACACAGTTCGCTCTAAAAACACAAAGTTTATACAAGTCTTTGACACATGCACTAGGACTTTTGTTTCCTTGTAAACAAACTCTTTTTTGTACAATTAGTACCGTACTTCTTTAAAATAAAACCAAATTGTAGTAATCTTATTTCATTTTAGTTAAAAACAGGTCACATTTGCATTTCCAAATGTGCAGCAGGAGCCCAGAATGGCAACACTGTTTGTTGAAGGAGTGTCACTATGTGAAACTATGCAAATGTTACAGGATGTAATCCACCAGATACAGTAGATGCCAAGTAGTACTGTAGAGCTTTATAGTTACACAGCCAGCACAAATATAAAAAACAGAAATACACAGGTGTTACATAGCTTTGGTTATCATCATGTTAATGTTCTGCCTCTTCTGTCTGAGTATCTTAGTTTTCTGCAAACAAAGCAGTTACTATGTGCTGCTAACTGCTTTATTTGCAGAAATCTCCATGGTAGGTCGTTTCCTTCATGTGTGAAGCCTGTCATTATGGGAGCCAGGTTTTATCTAGTCATTAAACAGGTACAGTCAGCAGCACAGAGCAACCATCACCTCCTCGCTCTTTGTCAGAGGTCTGTGGACTGGGGTCACTGCAGATAGCATCAGGTCATGGTGTGTAACACGTGTATATCTGTAGGGGTTTAGTGTAACAGAGATGAATAACCAGACGATATTGAATATCCACTTGGCTCGTTCTACAAGGTCCGCTGAGCACGATCATTGTTGTTTGACTATTTACGTGTTATTGGAGTAAGACAGCTACACCTGTCATAGTGTTGGTTATCTCGCTGGCTGAACACACTGCTCTGCTTCTGTCACTCAGGTACAGATGAAGTGTGTACGACCTCCCCATTTTCAGAGAACTAGACAGTCTTCTGCAACAGTGTGAGGCCACGTAGACTGGATCCCCCTGACAAAACCCTGTATTGAATTTCAGATGTAAACTACAGCGTGGGTTAAAAATAATATTTTTCACACTTCTAGTTCATTTTGTAGCAACAATGGCACAAAGAGCTGATTATTATAAAATCTACTAGGATGAGGTGTCAAATCGCAAAGCAGCATGTAGACTGAAGATGGGAACAGTAACGATTATGTTGTGATCCTGATTGAGAAACTCTTTTTGTGATGCCTCTGGGACTTTAAGTCTGGGTTTATGGACCATTTCTTTGTGACTAACGCTCTGTGTTTGCCTTTTCAAAAAATTTTCTGGGTTTCTAGGGAATTCATTGATCTTCGGTGTTGTCTTTTTGTAGTACTGCTCTGAGCATTTGCAGTAATTTACTTTTTGCCAGTATAGACGATGACGTCTGTCCTTTGATGCCTGTCTAATTGAAACTTACGGCTGAACTTAAGTCCTAAATGAGTATTTAACTATTCTGACGCATAATTTATGGTTTGAAATTTTTGCCTCAGGTTTCCATGCTAATGTGACCTTGTTAAAGTGGAAAACAGTGGAGCAGAGATGTGTGTACACAGAAAGGATCATCACTAAGTGTTTCACTGGAACATAGATGTCCTTTATGAAATGGACAAATATTGTCTGACCTCAGATTCATATAAATTCCTGTCTTATCTCTCTTGTTGTCTTTGCTGTCTTCTCCTCTTTCATAATTGACATGTCCAGGTTACTCTGCGACCAGACGTGAACCTGCATCTAACTGAGGGCATCTATCAGATACTGGACCTGTGCAAGGAGCAGGATATCAGGTTTCTGAGGGCAGGACTGCCGATGGGAGTCAGAGAGGTCTTTAACGAGCTGTATGGCAGCTACACCCACTACCACAAAGCACAGAGGCAAGGAGAGGACAAGTACACTGTTTAACTGCCAAAACTACCTTTGGTTTTGGTTTCAATTTAATTAAACAGAAGTTAATTTCCTGCTTATATCTGATTTGCTTCCAGTTGTGGATACCATATGATGTCACTGCAAGAGCTCAGTGTTGAGTTGTTCTTGCTCCTCAAACACAGTTTGTTGTAAAATTAAGACAATGGATTTTGTACCTAAGACAATAAATATACACTTTATAGAAATTTGTTGAATGTGTTGAGGAGTCCTATCTTCATTTTAAATATATCCAAGACAAAATACACTCACTGGCCTCTTCATTAGATACACCTGTTCAACTGCTTAACACAAATATCTAATCAGCCAATTACTTGGCAGCAACTGAATGCATTTAGGCATGTAGACATGGTCAAGACGACCTGCTGAAGTTCAAGCCAAGCATCAGAATGAGGAAAAAATGTGATTTATGTGACTTTGAACGTGGCATGGTTGATGGAGCCAGATGGGCTGCTTGGAGTATTTCAGAAACTGCTGATCTACTGGGATTTTCCCACACAGCCGTCTCTAGGGCTTATAGAGAATGGTCCAAAAAAGATAAAATATCCAGTGAGCAGCAGTTCTCTGGGTGAAAATACCTTGTTGATGTCAGAGGTGCGAGAAGAATGGCTACTTCAAGCTGATTGGAAGGCAATAACCACTCATTACAACAACTTAAGGTGTACAGAAGAGCATCTCTGAACCACAATACGTCAAGCACAGGCTTCAGCAGAGGCTTCAGCAGCAGAAGACCACACCGAGTGCCACTCTTGTCAGCTAAGAACAGGAAACTGAGGCTACAGTTCACACAGGCTCACCAAAATTGAACAATAAAAGATTGGAAAAATGTTGCCTGGTCTGATGAGTTTCGATTTCTGCTGCAACATTTGGATGGTAGGGTCAGAATTTGGCATAAACAACATGAAAGCCTGGATCCATCCTGCCTTTTATCAACAGCTCAGGCTGATGGTGGTGTAATGGTGTGGATATTTTCTTGGCACACTTTGGTGCCCTTAATACCAACTTAGCATAATTTAAAAACCACAGCCTACCTGTCAAACAAGCATCCCTGCATACCAAAGAGTTACCTGGCTCAGTTTAACTTGAGCACCTTGAGTGTGTTGGCACTTTGATGTTTATGCTCCCCCCCAAAAAAGCTGGTTCATCATACCATCACCTTTGTGAACATTTAAAGAGCTCTAACTAGCTGAGTTAAACAGAGGTCTGTAAAGCAGTTGCTTGAAAATGTCCTGAGGAAGGTGGAAACCAGACCTTCAGGTATTGCAAACGCAGTTTCACCTTATATAAATATCTGTTTACTGAACACAAAGCTCGCTGCAGGCAGATCACTTTGGTTACACCCTGAATCCTAACGACACAGAACATGTGTGACTGGAGGAGCAGAAGCTTTAAGGGACTTCCTTGTCCTGTATTCCTTTTACGTTTCAGTTATTGCATGGTAATTAGGCAAAATGTAGCAGACAGCCACAAAACAGGATGAATTTGTACATTTAAGTGTGTTTTTTCCTAAATAAATTCCATTATTAAATATGTTTCCTCAATCATCTTCCTTTCTTCAGCATCTTTATGAGCAAGGACAGGAAATCTGTTGCTAGCCTATGCATTAGCACCACTGATTGTGTTTCTGCATCATTAACCAACCCATAACAACTTTTAAATCACTGCACACCCTTTTTAGGGACACTTCTGTGATTTTAATGTAAATTTCTATGTTTTTTGCAAGTCACCTCATGGTGTTTTGTCCCCATTGTGAAACAATCCCCTCAAAGTACCGACACTGAAAAATAAAAATCATATTGGTGGCATATTGGTGAGCATATTTAATAACATAGTCTGCAGATCTGAACTCTGTAACAGTGACTTTGGATTGGTTGCCTTCTGGCCCCTCTCCTTCTAAAATTAATCCTGTGCCCCACGTGGCTATTAACCACTCTCTGGTGGTACAGACAAGGCACTCTGTGATGACGTCAGTACAGGAAGTCTTCACATGTGTTCACTGTGTTTGAAAACCAGAGGTTCCTTAGCAGAACCACCTCCCACTGAGAATGTGATTATAGATCAGAGCCCCTGCTTCCATTTTCTACACCGTCTTGGCCTTGATTCCACCTAAGAGGAATGACTTTCTGACTGGAAGTCCTCTGTAAGACCAAAGAAAGAACAAATAAATAAATGAAGGAATTAATTAATGAATTAATACATAATTGGAAAGGGGTTTGTAAAACCAAAAAACAACCCAAAATCACCTGGACTGCAAAGGTTTCTACCAGGTTTCCGCCTTCAGCTCTGATGCCTGTGCTGAACATGGACATTGATATTTTTTCATCTGCTGCACTCACTCTCATGGCTGAGAACTGTGTAATCAAAATAGGAAAATATTCCCTGTGGACACTGTTGCAGATGATAGGGTGGCAAATACTTGTGAAACATTCAAAGGGCTTAAACATTAAACAGGATACTTCATATATTACATAATTTGTGTGCATTTTTGCCTTTATTCAGTTGAGTATAGAAGCAGATCAGACAGGAAATGAATGGGAACATCTGAGAAACTGGTATTCTACAGAGACAGATTCAAAGGGGAGATACTGCAGGTTTGCTGTGTGTCTTTCAGACTGCTAGGCTCAATGTTAAGACCACATTTGATTGTTTCTACTG
Source organism: Heterochromis multidens (assembly GCA_015108495.1). Taxonomy (NCBI): domain Eukaryota; kingdom Metazoa; phylum Chordata; class Actinopteri; order Cichliformes; family Cichlidae; genus Heterochromis; species Heterochromis multidens. The sequence continues at coordinate 34,962 of VUQS01045886.1, forward strand.
TAGAGGCTTCAAATGAGTGCGGCATCACTGACAAGAAATACCCACACTTTACAGGTTGAGCAAAAGCAATGCGTGCAAGAATAAAAACAGACAAAAAACTAGGCAGTACAAAAGAAAAGACAGAAAGTGAAGGTCAGCATCAAGGATCCTGATTGCCAGGTGGAAATCAGCTGGATAAACACCCAGAATCTAATGAGGACTAAGGCAAAAGAAAGAAAAAGGAGACGTTTCAATCCTACTTGTAAAAGGATCTCCACAGAAACCTGCCTCTTGATGGAAAAGCTGATGAATAAACTGTTTTCAGAGACCAAAAAAAATGCCAAGTGATGAATCAATCTATGGGATTTGTAGCTGTTTTACTGTGGGGAAAAAAATGGTAATAATTGATTGGAATTATAGTGTTTATGGACACTTGTTTGGCAGGACAGGCATTGCTATTATATGATCACAGCTTTCATTTAGGCACACACCTTTATTGTACATGCACTGTATGTGTACAGCTGCTAAAACTGTATTTAATGAATGGGAAAGCACTATTTACCAATAAAAATGTATGAAGAGTAGTGTAAATCGTTTTTTTAAAAACATCTTTCAATACATCAGCCGAGCTACAAAGACTGGCAGTAAGTGACAGCTGGGGTTTTCATGCTTTGGATCGAGTGTTTAAACTGACAGTGTTTGTAAACATTAATGCAAAACTGTCAAATAAAAAGGGGGGGCTAGAGTCGAGCTCCTTTAGAATTTACAGAGATATACTGTGCATATTTGCCTGTATTTGACTTGTACTTGAATAACAGATCTGGGGCTTTGATGTCTATTAAAACTAGAAGTGCACAGCATTTCGGTGCTCAGTCTTTTATATTTTAAAACGTTGGGGGGAAATTAATTGAAAACATTTTTTTTTTCTTACAACCCCAAGTAGTAGATGTACCTGTCAGATACAGTGGGGCAAAAAAGTATTTAGTCAGCCACCAATTGTGCAAGTTCTCCCACTTAAAAAGATGAGAGAGGCCTGTAATTTTCATCATAGGTATACCTCAACTATGAGAGACAAAATGAGAAAAAAAAAAAATCCAGAAAATCACATTGTCTGATTTTTAAAGAATTTATTTGCAAATTATGGTGGAAAATAAGTATTTGGTCAATAACAAAAGTTAATCTCAATACTTTGTTATATACCCTTTGTTGGCAATGACAGAGGTCAAACGTTTTCTGTAAGTCTTCACAAGGTTTTCACACACTGTTGCTGGTATTTTGGCCCATTCCTCCATGCAGATCTCCTCTAGAGCAGTGATGTTTTGGGGCTGTCGCTGGGCAACACGGACTTTCAACTCCCTCCAAAGATTTTCTATGGGGTTGAGATCTGGAGACTGGCTAGGCCACTCCAGGACCTTGAAATGCTTCTTACGAAGCCACTCCTTCGTTACCCGGGCGGTGTGTTTGGGATCATTGTCATGCTGAAAGACCCAGCCACGTTTCATCTT
>VUQS01045888.1:0-16297 GCA_015108495.1 Heterochromis multidens
CAGTGTAACAGTGGTCCAGTATGTTAGCGTCCCTGGTGGGACACTTAATGTGCTGTGTGTATTTTGGAAGTTCGTGGATGAGGTTTGCGCTGTTAAAATCCCCTAGAATAATGATGAGGGAGTCTGGGTGTTTTTTCTCCATGTCAGTTATCTGGTCAGCGAGCTGTTTTTGAGCCTCTGACACACAGGCTTGTGGTGGAATGTAAACACCGACCAGAATAAATGAAGAGAACTCCCTTGGTGAATAGAAAGGTTTGCAGTTTATAAGAAAAGACTCCAGGTGAGGTCTTCATGACTTTCCTAACACTGTGACATCAGTACACCAACCTTTTATTGATGTAGAAGCAGATTCCACCTCCTCTTGTTTTCCCCGAGAGCTCCGCACTGCGATCCGCTCAAAAAAAAACTGAAGTCCGGCATCCGAAGAGCACAGTCCGGGATGTGTTCACTGAGCCAGGTTTCAGTGAAGCAGAGGGCGGCGGTTCGCGAAAGTCCGAGTTTTTAGAGTACTGGAGCGTTCATCCATTTTATTTGCCAGTGATCGCACGTTCGCCAGGTGTATAGAGGGGAGTGGGGCACGCAGTCCCCGCTGACGCAGCTTGACGGGGGCACCGGCGCGCTTGCCGTGTGTGCGTCTCCGGCAAATCCCATAGAGCGCCACTGCGCCTCTAACCAGAATCTTGGTTAAGTTGTCAGGGTTGATGAAAACCGGGAAAGAAAATACCCGGAGAGGACTGTTCGATGTTTAAGAGTTTCTCTCTGGTGAAAGTGACGGGAGGATAACAGCAAAAAACAGAGTAAACACACAGAAACACGCAAAGCACGAGACAGTGAAGTACCAAGGCAGCCATCCATGGCGCCATGTTGAATAGTGTATTAACCTTAACCAAGTTAAGATTAAGTTACTTTATCCAAACAACAGTTTTTTTCCCCTACACTTTACCAAACTCTGCTTTCTGGAGTCAACTTTTTGAGCTTTATATGCCCATCATCCACCCCAACCACTTCCTAGCAGTTCATGAATGGAGCGTTTAATTTTTTAAAAGAGAATAAAATGTTGCGTCTAAATATAATCAAGCCACCACTGGAGGCTTTATGTAAAAGTTTAATATAGCCACCATGACATCAACCATTGGTTACTAGATTTTAAAGTCTATGTTTTGGCTGTTATGTTGGTTTATCAGTAATGTCAATATTTCACATTTTCATTACCAAATCATTTGGGTCAATTTTACTTATAGTTGTAAAAGTATGTCAGTAGAATTCAGCTGACAGGACACAGTGACTTTTTTGGATGGACCTGGACCCCGGGGCCCATCCATAACGGTGACGCTACACCTGCTAATTAGGTCTCAACAGCAAACTAATAAAATACAAAACTGGAGCAAAAGCTTCTTGAACAGTCTGTACATCACACTAAGCCATATTATAACTCATAAAAATGGTCCAAAAGGCACCAACAGCACAACCACAGTGGAAAGGTCCACTTCAGTGAATCAGATTAGAGGAAGTGAAACCTCCAACAGTGACTGGATACCTGTCAACTAGAGCAGCCTTGTCTCTAACTTTAAACCTTAGCAAAATTCAAATGGCTAAGTTATAAAAAATAATAATAAAAATTCACACCTCCATACAGTTGTGATGAAGGGGGAAACTATTTTTGTATCAGGGTGTAAACATGCATTTTATTGCTGTCAAGTTGGACATTTTAACATGGGAGTCTTTGGGGATTGACTCACTTTTGGAGTCAGCCTCATGTGGCCACTTGAGGATCTGCAGCTTTTGGCACCTCCATGTTGGCTTAATTTTTCAGCCCTGCAAAACTTAGCACTCCATCATCTTGTCCAAATGTGGCCAAAGCGAATATCAAGGCTCTAAAACAGGGAGTACAAACCGAGTGGGTGGCTACACGTCTTTTATAAGTGTTTAATGTAAAAATCATGGACTTGAAACATTCACTTAAAGCAGTAGATGTGTTTTTGTTCTTTTTTTTTTTTTAAATAATGAATTTAGCATTGCCTTTTATCACATTGTTTAGGTCATGAAAACCAGCTTCCTATTCTACTCAAACACCAACATTTCATTCTGAGATTTCTGCAGACGGAGCTGAATGAAGATGAGAAGCAGAAACCTTCATTTTAAAGCTTTATTAGCTGCAGTGTGTGTTTTCTCTGTTTTGCCTCCTCTCTGTCTTCTGCATATTGATCCGGAGTGCTCACACTCCAAGGACACAAGCAACAGTGGTTATGGATCCCTTTGCTTATAGACCAGCTATTGATCGGGCATTGATTGTGGACTAACACGACTCCCATAGGAATGCCTCGAGGGCTGAAAAGACATTAAAAGCCCAATGAGTTTCATGCTCATTGGTTTGTGGCCATTTATGTTCTTTTTATTTCAATCTGACTGAAATCTCTTTTAACCAACTTCACTGTCTTTTTTTCTGAAACAACACAATCACCCAAACACTGTCTTTAATCCAGCCATGCTTGTTTTACCCATTGTTATAAGCACTTGTAATCTGCCACTCAGTGGATGATAATAATGGACATTAATGAATGGAGAGAATACTGGGGCTATCCTCAGTACCATATTTTAGGCTTTTGAGCTATAGTGACAGTAAACAGTGAATAATTGAAGCTCTATCTGGTGGGTTGGAGGGAAACTGATGTTATCACTGTAAACTCCAATCTAATTAAAAGCCAGTGCACACAGTGAATGAGCTGCCATGGATGCAACGCTGGAGTAAACTTACTAATTCTTCTAGTTACCACATTTTTTACTGCATATTACTGCCCAGGTTCCTGTTTAGTAACTCAAATTAAGGCAGGTGAAGCCTAGCAGAGAACTGCTGGTCTGCAGATACTATGTCGCATGATCAAAGTGGACACACCCTTAACTTTGAGGCTTAACTAAATCCAGATGGATGAGTTATGAAAAACAAATAACACCTTGTACAGTTCTAATGAGGGGTTAAACAATCCATAGAGACCAAAACTGTTCTGTGTAGCAGGCTATAATCATGTTTATTTCTGCTGTAGATTTGGACATTTTAACATTGGAGTCTATGGGGACTGACTCGCTTTTAGACCCAGCCTCAAGTGGCCACTAGAGGAACTGCAGCTTTTGATACTTGAGTGTTGGCTTTACTTTTCAGTCCTGGTTGCTGCTGCTTGCTTTATGGCTGCAAACATTTCACAATAAAGGCCCTGTTGATAAAAAGAGGGCTTCTAAACTGTTAAATGAAGTGTTACATTTTCATGAAGAGCCTGTAGTAACTTTAACAGGACAAACAGGAGTTCTTCTTCTGTATTAATGAATGAGGCAGTGTGAGTACAGTTGTGTTTGACATCATCATACCTTTATTAATGAAAGGCTTGAGTTTATGAGGTGATCTGTGGCTTTGAATGCTGCTGCATTTACTTGCTCTTCTCCTTTTCCCGCTGCCGCTGTTGTTAATAATGCATGAGTGTTGGTTGGTGAGGTGCTTGTGTTGTCTGTGAGCTGCTGCAGTGCAGCTGGTCAAGGGCTTTCTCCTAGAATCCGAACGTCGCCTCCTGAAAATTAAATATGCGTCTGCAGAGCAATGAAACCTGCAGGAATTATAATGCAACATGTGAAGCAGGAGCTTTGCACTGATCCTTTGCTTCTGTTTTGTTCTTTTTAACCCCTTCATGTCCTCCAGTCCTTGACTTCTCTTACCTTTCGCCCTCCTTTTTAATCTCCTTTTCCTTTCTATCTATCTCTGCTCTCCTCTTCTAATTCACCATCAGACCCCTGATCCGATCTTCTCCTGTCCTGTCTGGATTACAATCTCTTTAGAATCATTTAGAAAGGTTCTGAGGAACAGTTTAGATTCAGATAACAGGAACAAACAGTCCTCCAAAGACCTCGTCGGGTGTGTGATCTCCATCTCTCTGAGGGTCTTTGTGCCCCTGGGTTGAAGCGTCTGGGGGTTTGGATCCAAAACACACTCTTCCTCAAAGCTTTGTGGTTTCCAAAGGGGAGTGATTGATGCTTCTGGTATTTTTTCTGACATCCTTTTCATCCTTCCTCTCTGTGTCTCATTCTGATTCTGCCTTCCTGCTCGGGGCCTGTAGAGAGGGTGGGGTCAGTAGTCCAGAATAACAAACACTAAAAATGATCCAAAAATGCAAATTTTCTTGAAGTTAAACATCTTTAAGAAGAAATAAAATACATCAATCAAAGAAGCATAATTATTAAAAAGTATTTCTCTGAGAGGAAATTATGCATTTGTATCCAACAATATAATAAACTTTGCATCCTGAGAACTGCAGTATAGTAGTTAAGATTATCAGCTTTAAGAACTTATTTAAAATCTGTTCAAAGCTTTAAAACATTTCTGGATGAAAAATGTGATCGTTCCTGCGAAATATAAATATTATTAAGGCTTATTTTACACCATGAGGTCTGTTTCTTGTTCTTGTGTAGAAGACGCTACTTTCAGCTGCTCCCTTAATCACATGGGGTTACCACAGCGGGTAGCTCTGCATGTTTGATTTGGCAGAGTTTTTACACCGGATGTCTTTCCTGATACAACCCCAATGGGATTTGTGTCTTCTCTCGGGCATGTGTAAGTGGCCAAATTGGTTCACATGAGGTGCTAAAGTCAATATTCTATATGAAGACTAGATCAAATGACAAAAGTGAACGTTTTTGAAGAATAAACCCACAGACATTGCAGGACTCTGCAGTGTGTTTTAGCTCTTTGTTTTGGTTTTACAGCCAAAAGCTCTTTGGTTTTGATTCAGTCTCACTGCTCTTATAGCTTTGTTTTCAGCCACAGCTGGCAACTGTTCACAGAGGAAAAGCTCTAAAAAGCTTGGGAAAGAGCAGAGAGTCACAAGAAGAAACTAGGTGTTGCACATAGTCAAGCATTCAGCAGCTATATATTTAAGCCATATATACTGTGTGTGTGTGTGTGTGTGTGTGTATATATATAATATATACACACACATATATACACACATATATATACATATATATTTATATTTGATGTATGTGTGTGTGTATATACTACTGTTTTACAAAAAAGCTGAAAAAAATAGTAAAGCACATTATTGTTTTTGGATTAAGATGCCAAATTACAGTAATTTACTTGCATTCCTTAACAGAAAAAATAGTTTCAGTGGTTAAATGTTATGTTTGATTAATTTCTGACTTCTTAGAGAAGTCCAGTGTGCCAGCTAAAATTTAGGTATAAAAATGTGAATTCAGTTTGTTTTTTGCCTAATAAATAGCTATATAATTTTTAGTTTTAAACAAGTTTTTGACAGATTTCTAAAATATTTGTCTTTTCTTGTTTTCATGATAGGTATAGTAAATTTGTTAAGCACTAATATATTTATTCATTTTGGGAGTTGGTAAAGACCAAAAATGGAGCTACAAGAGATCAGTTGTTGAACTTACATTTTTCCGGTTCATACAAACATGTTAAAACATGCTTTAAAGGATGCCCAGTGTCACTCAGACCCACCCCTCATTTGTCACATCCTGCTTCAAAGCCTTATATGGTCATAAGGCTCTTTATGGAAGACTAAAATTTGTGCACACAAATGGAGTGGTTTATCCAGTTTATTTAATCTTTTCTTGAGGTTTTCCCATACTTAACAGATTCATCATGACACTTATCATGAAGGTGATGATACAGCATTGTTTCTAATGCTCCCAAGATGTTGGCTTCTTGGGAGCATTAGAAACGATGCTTAATTAATGCTTAATTTTTTAAAGGTTTAAGTTTTGGTTTAAGGACAAAACTGGCTCTGCTGGGTTTAGCTAAGCATCATAGTTTTGGTTTAGATGAGTAATATATGTAATTAAGCTTAAGAAACAATGATGACATTGTGATGTGTAACAGTCTAAATAATGCATCAAGTGTTGCATCTGCAGTTCTCCAAACTTTTTACATTTCATTGGATAACTGAGAAACTGGTATAAGTAATATAGATTTCTTAAACCTGTTGGAAAGTTGGAAAGTCCTTGTCTTTTTGAAATGTCATTTCTTGGTTTGTTTTCAAAAATTGTGTAATTTTTTTGCTCCCCCTCTATCTATCTTACTTTCCTTGTCTTGCCTCTTCCTCTTCCTTTCTTACTTTTTCTCCCTCTGTCTCTGTAGATGTACTTTTATCCCCTCACACTGATTTTCAGCCCTGCGTGTCATAAAATATCAAAAAGCTATCACTCCCCTCTCTCAGTCTTTCATCCTGATTTACTGCAGGTCTATCAACTAAACCTTCCTCTCCCTCAGTGTGGTAATTGAACGCCCGCTGCGCTTCACATTTTCTCTCTGAGGAGTAAATCACAAGGCGACGACTCATAATTCTTCAGCTAAATAAAGCTGCAAGGAGCAATGTCTGTTTGGGTTTCTCGTTGTAAAGCTGACAGCAAAAGCTTGCGTAATTTTCCTGAACATTCACCAGCTTTCTGCATCAGATGATATAACCATGGCTGCTGCTGTTAAAATAAATGGACCGTGAGCAGGAACCTGGCTCTGAGACAAAAGGCTCGGCACTTTGTGTAATAAAATCACTTCAGCCTGGCAGAAAAGGACAGTACAGGTGATTATAAGACCTAATGAATCATGTAAAAGTAACACTGGACATTGTTTTTAAGTGCATCTGATCATCTGTTTGTCCAAATTGGATTCAGCACCACACCAGAAGGTGATGAGACTGACAACTGAGCTGTTTCACCTCCCTGAATATCAGATATGAAGAGATTTCCAGAGTTTACACAGGCAGGAAACTCCTCTTTCAACCAAAAAAAATACAATTAAATGAAATAAAAACTCTCCAGTTTAAACCAAACAGAACCCAAACAAAGGCAAAAAACACAAGTTTCATTAAAATTGCCAAAAATATACTTAACCAAATTTCCAATTCCCCAAATCCCAAAGTTACCAATAATTCAACACGAAATGGGTCCAATTTAGGGAATTCATAAACACATTATTTACATTTGCAAAACCAGTCAAACTTCTGCACCTCCAAAAATTCAAAAAAGATTTTCCCAACAACAGGAAGATCATTGTTTTCCTTTGGGTGGGTTTACCCACAGATGAGTCTGTCCAGTCTGCTCAGTCAAGAAATCCAGTTTGGGATTTCCAGGGAGTTCAGCTGGGGCTGCTGGGTCTGTACATCACACCACTGCTTCACGTTAGTCCTTTCCCGCTAATGACGACAGATAAGATGAGTGAGGCCTTTTGTTATGCCATAGCTCCAGGTGTAAATCTGTTCTTCTGACAGTTTGCTTGTTGAGGATGATTCTCCAATAACAGCTCTGCTTCTTAAGCTTACATTAGACTTCTCTGTTAAATCTACGTATGTAGAGCCTATGAAGTAGTCTACGCAAGTGATTGACACCGTTTCCAGCATTTATACCTGTCTTTCTGTCTCTTCCACTCAAGTAAAAAAATGGTGGCAGAAAAAATAGTAGCTGAAAATGCAAGAAACAATGGTACTGAAGAGGCTGATCCCAGTTGTTGTCAATGCAATGTGTAGTTACATTTCTAGCAGTGGATTTATGCTTCTGTGTTAAATCCAGACTAAATTACCAGTCGTCTGCCTGGTCATATCCTGAAAAAAACTAGATTTTTCTATTTACTCTGGTACAGTTTCCATTCAAGGATTTCCTGAAGTTTTAGTGGCATCTGTGACAGAATATTATTCACTGTCAAATCCGAAATAAATGACATGAAAGGATCAAAGTTTAAACTTCTTCTTGGGTTTCTCTCAGTTTACCTGGGCATTCTAACAATCACAATGTTACTGACATCGGGAACACAATCTCTGAAGTCTTGCCTGTTCTTAATGGTGAAGACCTGATAGTTCTGGAGCTATACTTGACTTATTGAGTTTTTCCAGGTGAGCCACACCTCCCAAACTTTAAGGCTTAAAACTAAGGGTTGTACATCTGTACTTGATCATTCATTCACTGTTGCTTTATTGAATTTAGCTTTTAAAACAATTTTTATCACTACATTCAAACTTGATGTCAAATTCCAGCATACCGCTCCTTTTTCTTTTAGCTGTCATAGCTGCTATATTTGAGAAATACACTGAAAATGTTTTATTTTAATAATATATTAGTATATTTTTTAAAAATCAATTGAAAAGACTGGAAAGACTTTCATTAAGATCAGTTGGAGTTAAATCTCTTGAGATGTAAACAGACTGCTTTATAGTTTAGTCCATACATTTTACCATTGTATATATTTGAACATATAAACATAGAAACTTTATTTTTTAATAACCAGTGACTGAGTAAGTGCTACTGTACATTTCTTAACTATTGTTGGCTCCTGTTTAATTTTTCATCTTCATTTTTGGATTCCTGTCTGTCCTAGAAACCAGACCATTAATTTAAAACTGGACAGGTTTGATGATGATTGATATTTCTGCACGCTGAAGTGTTCTTGTATATTTTTCATTGGTTGTAGTAGGTCTGTCCAGTTCCGTCCAGATGTCTTGTATCTACATCCTTTCATAAACCTCCTTGGAATTTGTGGCTCCAGACTAATTTGAATCTGCCCATTTGTCTTGCAGTGCCAGGTTCCTGTCAGCTTCACACTTAAATTGTAAACTTAGAAAATGAAAGTGCCAACTTGCAGCTGAGTGACGACAAAGGGATACCGTGCATGTTGCCGAAGGCATTTTTAAAGGTGCTAAACAAAGATGAATCAGCCTTGCTCACACTGTAGCATTAATACTCCATTTAAATGAAATGACCTATAGTGAAAAACTCCCGATCCCCTGAACAAAAAGACTAAACTGTGAGTGCAGAACTCCTTTACGGTGGACGGTAAATGAAGCAGTTTTACTGGTTTGAAGTGGTTTTGTAGCTGCAGATGCTCCAGTGTATGCTTTTTCCTTGAGTACTTGAATGCATCATACTTATAATTATGGACTACAAGTTCAGCTGTTCTTTCCCTAAATGCAGTAAATTGAAAACTAGCAACACAGTGCACTGGGTTGAGGGTAATTAAGAATACTTAATTACCCTTAATTACCGAATAAAATTAAAAAAGGTAAAAGGCCAGAATCATCAGAAATGTGGAAATATTGATGGAGTTATAAATGTTTGTTTTTCTATAAACCAGGCTTATTACATTTTGGCTCAACAGCCTGCCATCAATCCAGCCTTTTATCCATCTACAGTCCAAGATGGCGTCTGAGTGTTTTGGCAGCCGTTCAGACTGATAGATGAGCCGACTCAGGCTGCCAACCTTTACTCTTCCTGATTGCCTAATTCCCTTCCAAACAAGATTTATGTCAGCTGGAGGGAGGGCTATCTTCTCTAGCTGCTGGCAAAGTGCCATAACCTCTGACCTCTGACCTCCTCACTGTCATGGAGGAGGACTGTAATGGCAGTCTTGTAATTAGGCTTATTTTTCTGTGGCGTCAGAGGCAGTGACTCAGCAAAAAAAAAAAGAGGGTAATTGTAAGGTGGAAGGGGTGAGGGGAAATTAAGGACAAAGAGAGGATGAAAAGGTGGAGGCAAAGAGAGAACAATGCAGATGAAGTAGGAGTTGTAAAAGGCAGAGAAGAGAAAGTGATAACAGGCAATTGTGGAGGAGGAGAGATGTAGAACAGACGGGGTTTGTTAATGCCTCAGTGGTCTAAAAGGTGGTTAGCTTCTACTGTCTGTGTTTCTGTTTGTGTGTGGGAGGGTTGTGGGTGTGAAATAACTTTCTCTGGAAGCACCCATTGGTCCATTATGAGTTTTTATGTGATCAGAGCCACCAGAACTAACTTTTTCTGTGGCTTTGTGGGGAACAAATTCAAATCCACTAAACCTCAGACTGTAAATAACAGATAGATGATGGCGCCTATTGGTTTGTGGACTTTGCATTTCAAAGCTTCAACATTAGCATTTTGGTCACTGCCATGTTGGCTTTTTGGGAGTCAGAAGTGAACATATTTGCACGAGAGGGTGGAGTACTAAGTTATCAGCTACTGCCAGCAAGCATGGTTATCAAGCTGCATCCATAAAGTAACTAGAATTTAACTCACCAAAACTGGAGCACAAATTTGTTGGACAGTCTTTTAACATAATTACTCACAAAGTAATTGATGCTATCTATCAAATAATTCCATTAAAATATTCCTAAAGACATCACACAAACAAGAGGCCCAGTTCAGTGTTTCCACTTAACTGAGTTGAAACCAAGCAGACAACTATCAGCTGCAGCTACTCGTGCATCCATACAAGTACCCACACCCCTAACTTTAAGCCTGACCAGTATCCAAATGTTAAAAAAAAAACCATCTACTGTACAGTTGTTATGAAAGGGGAAAATTGCATAAAGACCAAAATCAGTGTTTGCACCATTAACATGTTTATTACTGCTATGAAGTTGGATGTGAGCCTCTATAGGGATTGACTCAAATTTTGAGAGGAACTGCAATTTATGGCACTTCAGCAATGGCTTCATTTTCTTTAGCTCTGGAGTGCTGGGGGCTACTTGCATTGAAGCCTCCAGGGCTGAAAAAAGAGGTCAAACCATAGTGCCTCTAAACATTAAATTTGCTAATTTCCAGCTCCAAATTTTTCTTGGAGTCTATCAGAGTAACTTTTCATGATTCAGAGTTTTAAAAATAATTCTTATTTATCATATACTGGCCCCACGGTGCAGCCTTTCAGTTCAGCTGTTTAGCTCCTGCCTCTAAGACAACTTTCCTATGATTGGCTGCCGTTTAAATAGGAGGTTTGAAGGGCAGGAAGGTGGAGCTTCTGTGCCTAAGATGACCATATTAGGTATATCCCCTCTGTTTGACCTTATATAGACCCATGAGGAGAAAAAGCTGCCCGAAACCAAGTCTTTGGAGCAGTTTGAAGTTTGATATTTTGACTCACAGGGATTATTTGTACATATGTTGACCTCATTATAGTGGCTTCATAGTGTATTGGTTTACACATTTGCCTAAAACACGAAAGATACCCAGTTTGATCCTGAGAGTAGACACAAATCCCTTTGGGGTAGTGTTAGGTAGGGCATCTGTTGTAAAAATCTGCCAAATTAAACATGTGGAGCTACCTGCGGTGGTGTGGGGAACCTTGTTTCCATCACTGGAAAAAAAAATTAAAATTAGCAGAGCCAAGTCAAAGTTTTGACTTACTCAGAAATACCTCCAAAATTTGGAGGTACTTCTGAGTAAGTCAAACTTTATAGATACATAACTTGAAATTTTGAGTTATTAAGTCGAAATTTCAACATATGTAACTCGCAATTTTGAGATAATAACCCAAAATTTTGACTTACAGATGACAAAAGAAAAAGTTTCAGTGGTGGAAACAAGCTTCCATGTTGGTGACCCCTTGTATTATTGTAGGGTCTTTACCTTACAGTATAAAGCACTTTGAGGCGACTGTTACTGTGATTTGGCGCTATATAAATAAAATTCAATTCAATTCAATTGAAAATTAAGCTATTCATTATATGAATAGCTTAGTAGGTCAACTCGTCTACCAATTAGAAGGTCGGTGGTTTGATCCCTGGTTCCACATGTTGAAGTCTCCTTGGGTAAGATACCCAAGAATTTCCCCCATGCATTCACTGAAGTGTGGGTGCATGCGTGATATATAAAAAGTGCTTAATGCATAGAATAAAGTGGGTGTAGCCTGTAATAAAAAGCAGTTTGAGTACTCAGAGTAGAAAAGAACTATATGAGTACCAGTCCAGTCAATTTACCATGAGCATCCACCATTGAAACAGTATTTTAGATACAGGAAACAACTCAAAGCAAAATTGGTCCTCTTTAAGGCTCGGGGTTTTTATCTTCCTCTAACTATAAAACTCTCTTCTATCCAATTTAAAGTATTTAAAGATGTAAAGAAAAATCTGTCACCTAAGAGGCATAAAGCTGCTAATATGCTCATGATCTCACCAGTGCAGTTGCTTTTCGTGACCTGACAAAGACTGAACGGCACAGAAATGTTGTTCATGTAAATCAGATTGTGGTTTGGAGTTGATGTGTGCTGTAGTCTGTCATGTTTACCCTGCGCTCGAGGGTAAACGTGGTATCACTTTATCAAGGTTTTTGTTTAGCATCTGCTGTCTGCACGGAGGCAGCTTTGACTTCAGGCATCAGGAACCCAAATAGGAAACTAGACTGATGTCATGTTGTTAAAATTAGATGTGACAGCCTGGAGTCAGTGAAAGAGTGATCATTTGATTAGTGCCTGTTGCTCTGGTATTCCTGGTACAGTAAATCAGCTCATCAGTTATTTATAATTATGATGTCAAGCCAATTTCTCTTCTTTCTGTGTTTGCTCTTTGCATTTACATTTTAGGCCTTATTAACTACAAAAAACTATATAAATACAAAAACATTTAAAGGACCAAACCAGGGTTTTTGCATACCGTATTTTAGCCAATTTGCTAAACAAATCTTACTCTTATTAAGCAACACACTGTGCCGTTTTCCACACGGTGTTGAAGTATTTTAAAGTAATACATTGTGCGTTTTTGGAACAAGCTGATCCTGAGCTCCTGATCTGAGCTCCACTCTGTTATCAGCATGTTGTAATGACACTGTAGGAAGGTGCTGTCAGAGAATAAAATACCAAAAAATATTGTTTTTCTAGTAGCAGTAGCAGTTGTAGGTGTAGGCTGTTTTTGTGTTTCAAAACAGTGTAATTGACTGGTGATAAAATTTAATTGGTGTGTTTACTGCTGTAGAAATTATAGTGAAACTGGTGAACTGCAAAGGCACTCACACAGAAAGGTATAATAGTTATTTTATGAAACTAAAGATTGTGACAAAAGCCACATTTGTTTTGTTTACATGTTCCCTGTTTTTCTTTGGCATGACCAGGTTATGTTCTAGTTCTTTATAATTATTTCTAAATAGAGTGGTGCAGACTACAGCCTGAGGGTGTACCATCTCTCTGTAGTAACAACAAACTGTGTCATAACTCGGCCTTTGTGGGTAAAAGGAAAATGTACTAATCTGGTATTTGCATCAGATATCAGTCTGAACTTAGACTTCACAGCTCTGTGGTCTGTGTTCGGTATGCCATACAGGTTGGTAGTGGGAGAGCTAACATTGCGGATGAAAGGAGAAAGCTAACAGCAAAATGTCAACAGCTCGGAGGTGTTTCACTCTGCTGCGTCAACCCTGTGAAGTCTAAGTTGTCATCCCTAGGTCTAACTACCCTAATCCCTAGAATTATTTGATTTGGGGCTTTTGAAAGACACACTCCTAAGTCAGGGGCTGGGCGGCACAGTGATGCAGTGATTAATACTATTGCCTCACAGCAAGAGGGTTCCTAGTTTGAACCTGTAAGCTGGCTGGGACCTTTCTTGGGGAGTTATGTGTTCTCCCTGTGTCTGTGTGGGTTCCCTCCAGGTACTCTGGCTTCCTCCCACACTCCAGAGACATGCAGGTTTGGTTATTTGGTAATTTTTTATTGACTGGTGACCTGTCCAGGGTGTACTCCACCTCTTGCCCAAAAGCAGCTGAGACTGGCCCAGCCCTCCTGCAAACCTGAATTGGATAAGCGGTTGTGAACATGATGGATGTATCTGTTGTAATGTGTCTTTTATGTAGCTGGTTTATCTGCTAGCTGTTACATTTCTTGACACCAGCTGAATTTGTCCACAGTTTAGTCTGCTACTGGGACTCAAACAGATTTGTTTTGCAGTGTTTTAACGTGGCATGACATCAACTGAAAAGTACTCCTTTCCTTGTCAATCTTATTGGCTGCATATAACGTTACTAAGGACAACCATCGGTCACAAATGTTGCATAGCCCCAAATGCAAACTGTGGTTCAAGTAAGTCGACAGAGTTAAAGTAAACTTTAATGATGACAATGCTTTCTCTTTTGGCTTCTCTCTCTCTCAGTTGTTCTGTTTGGAGTAACACTTGTTGGAAAGATTTTATTGTACTTTCGGTAACACGATGCGTTGTCAGCTCGATTAATATTATTTTTCCTTATCTGTCTCTGTCTGCTCCACTCCGTGTGTGAGGAGGTGCACTCAGAGTGAGGCTGAGAGCAGTGAAAGGAGAAACTAACATGACTGTAAATAACAGCAGTAAAGACTCACACTGAGTGCTGAGTAAATTTGATGAATAGCTAAATGCATTTCTTTATTTATGATTTAATTTATCTTGGTCCAGTTGTCAATTTTTTATTTTACTAATAAATACAAAATATTCTGTAAATTGATATTTTCCAGATGTAGTTATTTGTAAAATTTTGATTTGCAAATTCATATAACCAATGTTTAGGTTGAGCATAGTGATAAATTGCGGGTAACCACTAAAACTTTTTTTTGTCTTTTGGCCTTAAAAACACCTGCAAATAGATCCCTTTCTTTTAGTATAAAAAAAATTAAAGTACTTTTTGAATTTATTTACATTTAATAAAAAGTGATGATGAAATGCCTGAGATGTCTCTGAAAAGTTATACAACTCAGTTTTTCCCCATCACAATGTTATGCTGCTGTAGTAAATCAAAGAAGTCTGGCAGCTGATTTCTCTGACTTTGTTCTAAAATTTAAAAAACTGACATTTTCTGTTTATTCGCAATTTTTTGTGGCTCCACTGTGAGAAAAAAAAAAATTTGATCCTTAATGGTTCATCTACATTAAATATCTGTTAAACAAAACAAAAAAAACCCCCAACCCCCACCCCAGAAAATGTACTGGTCATTTTCTGTCAGTACATTATCTATTTTTGTTTGTTTGTTTGTTTGTTTGTCTTGTTTTTACAGAAGATTCCATAAATGGTAAAATTCAGTGTTTGGTTAAAAAATACGAAACAGCATCTGTAAAAGAAAAATAATAAAAAATAATACCAAAATAATATGGAAAATCCCTTCCTTTTAAAACTGTACATTATACTGTATTTACACTTTTTAAAAATTTTTTTATGGTGTATAGTGGGGAAAAGGGAACTTTTCTGTTATTTAAGGGAAAACTAACAGTAAATAAAAAACAACTTTTCTTTTATTTAATGGTTTATCTATTACTTACCTAATCAGGGGTAGCTTGTCAAATCATGGGTAATGTTTTTGTTAGTAAGAAGGCTACGTAACTGATGATAATTCAGGTGTCTGGCTCAGATTAAATTAATAGTTTGTATCTCTCATGATGTGATGGATTCTTAAGGCCAAAATCCAGTGAAAAGTCAAAAATTTATGCCCTCCTTGTTTGCAGTTTTCACATTTCACAAAACCATCCAGTGGGCCAGATTAGACCCTTCGGCCAGTCCCTGGACTGCATGTTTGACACCCCTGAAGTCGAGCCTGATGTTACCTTACACATAAAAGAAAGAGTCCAGCCTCTTCCTCGGGTTGAGGGATACAGCTTATTAAATTAACACTGGTATCAGACCAGTGACCTGTATCAGCAGATACCTGAAGTCCCATACTGAAATAGAAAAAAGGTTAAAAACATTAGTATGAGGTATTTTGACCCCTTGGGGACTCCATAAATGTAAATTTTCCCAAAAACAAACTTACATCTTTTGTAAAACATGTTTTTAAGCTAAAATCTTGTGAAACTCTCTGAAGTAAACGTGGCTTTTATAGCCTCTTTCTAGATGATACGTCTTTTATAGTGTTTCCACTATAAAAGATGAAAAATAAACATCAATGAGCTGTAAAAGCAGGTTGTCACATACAGCGTGAAGGGACAGTAAGAGGGGAAACATTAGGAGAAAGTAGCACTGCTGAGGGAGACAGAGTTATGTAACAGTGTGTCAGCACGCCTCTCGGCAGCCGCCTTACAGACGAGAGGAGGGCTGCTGATGTGTGTGTTTGTGTGTTTGGTTCTTAGAAACATGAGAGGATGCAGTCAGCTCCCTGTCTCCATGGTAACTGCATCTTCCTCCTCATCTGTTTGTCCTTCTCACTTTCTTTCTCTGCTATTGTTTTTCATTATTTTTACATTTTCCTCATTCATATTTTTTCATCATTATGTCACCTCTATCTCTCTCTCTCTCACCGACAGACGCACTGAGCATTGTTTCATAACAAGCACACACAGGTGCTCAGGTGCACAAGCCATTACATAAACACACATATTTACCTTTATGCTTGCATGGCTTCTTACTTTGATGAAGAAGACATGTGACGTCTGCTGTACCAGACATGTTTTTAGTTGCTCATTCCACAAACTGCATGTTTTCATAATGCGCTTCCACGTGTGCAGAAATGGAGAAATGACTCTTACCAAAAAAGGGAATTTAAAATTGGCATAACGAGACATGTTACTGTTGCTGCTAAGGTGGAGTTACTTTTGACTTGTGTATACAGTTAATTGGTTCCCA
>VUQS01045889.1:0-38093 GCA_015108495.1 Heterochromis multidens
TTTATTCACAGCACTCTTGGTTATTTTGTCTCTTTCAGGGAAATGACAATAATCATATTATTTTTGTACGACATCCCCTAAGGTTCAATTCAGATTTTTTGCTTCACATAATGTTTACATTTCATACATTCCCATATTGGAAAAAGTTGTATTATCCTGTGTTATGTACTAGACCACGACTGACTGTGACCACAGTAAAAGTGGGCACGCCCTCAGCTGTGTGTGTACCACTGCATTTAGAGATAACTAGAGCAGATATAGTTCATCCTGCTTTTCCCCAACTGCTGCTGACGTTGATTCTGGTTGTGACACATTAGTCTGCAATGGATGTAACAATACCTGCATATAACAGTAGGTTGTGTATTTGTAGCACATCTACCATAGAAGAACTGCAGGTTGAATTGGAAGTACAACTAGACATATACAGCAGATAAAGAGCAGCAGAAGGTTGAAAACACAGCTGCAGCTGAGGTCCAGGCAATAACCACATCCAGCCACAGCCTCAGTCATCACTGCCAGGCAAGGATCTGCATCTGTACTCAGCCAGTGGGTATATAGAGGTTGGCTTTTATTAAGTAATGAGCTGTAAATATTTGCTTAGTTTTCCCTTAACTGGCAGTATATTATTATTGAACTCTAACAATACATCAGCTGTTCATATGGACTAGAAGGAATTCAATTGTTTTGCTATATGAAAACCCTGTACCCACTACCTTCAACAATAAAATTAGATCATACTGTATATACAAGATGTAAAATTTTGACTTTTATACAGTAGGTGGCCAAAAACACAGATCCAAGTGTATTAGTGTCTCAACGGGGAACTGGTCATTTACTATGTGATCTTTTAAGTGTGATTTCAATGTTGAAGGGCTGAATAATGGTTGATATCACAAAAACCTCTAAAAGATCTTTTCATTCAGATTTCATTCATGCTCTGACCTTTACAGTTGGTAGTGTAGGTACATTTTCATAGCTCTGACTCACATATGGGAGGTGTGTCTCCTGGCAGACATCAAGATGCTGCATCCAAGAGAAATCTACAATACAGGGTGCATGATGTGTATGCCTCTGTAGCTCTTAGCGGTGCATCCACATTTGTTCCGTTAAATTTAAAACAAGAAAATCACTTGCAGTAAAATAATGCAAAGCACCTTGAACTGTATAATATAACAGCATTATGTAGACATCAATCAAATATAAAACATAACACAAATAAAGCATGTCCTGAATGTTTTCTCTTAGACTCAACCAAGAAGCTGAAGGATGTGCTGCAGGAGTTCCATGGAGATGGTGTGTTGGCTAAATACAATCCAGAGGAGGTATGTTCAGTTTATACTGGATTATATAACTCGTAGTTTATAGTCTATTGACTGAGACAATGCCAACAGCAACTGTATATCACACTTATCTGCATTTCTTTCCTAAAACATGAGTAATTGATTTAGAGAGATTTTAAACATGCAGACAATTTAAATATAAAATGCTGCTGGTAATCAAGAAAGCTATCAAAATAATTGGACTGAATGCATGCAACTAAAAATATACATACATACATACTAGCTAATAATTGCTGCATCATGACAGTTGACATATCTCTAATTCAGTAGCAGCTAATTAGAACTATAGAACTGCAAAGTTTATGTGCATATGTGATGTGAATATTTTGTGTATTTTAAATGATATAACAATATAATACTTCCATGAATATGTTTTCTTTTTCTTTCTTAAATGCTGTGGATTGTAGAAGCAGGAAATTCTCAGCCAGGTAACTACTGTCTCTTCCTCTTAATTAATTTTTATTTATTTGCTGTGTGTCTATAGTTTTTGTTAATCACTGAATAGCTCAACTTTCTCAAGGATTGTAGAAATTTCTAGAGAAAATGCAACCATTTACAGGAAAATTTGTGACTTTTGTGACAGTCTGCACATGACTTGCAATTTCAAACAACTAGCAAAAAAAAAACAAAAAAAAACCAGTGGTCATCAAAGCTGTGTCTCGGCATAAAAAGGCATTGGTATGAAGGCCACATATAGTACAAGAAATTCAAAGAGCTGCAAAATTCAGAAACTACTTTAAAATAGATTGTTGCTGCACACAGCCCAAACAAATGTGCAATATGAATTTTGCAACATTTTGCAAAATGTGAAAACATGGTACTGAAAATCATCTGTATTTAATTGAAACCTGAAGTCAACAATTAGATCTCTTATTTCTATTTTATTTCTACCTTGGTTTTTAGGAGATTGACTTCCAGGGCTTTAAGGTCTTTATGCAAACATTCCTGGAGAGTGAACTCCCTGAGGAGTTCTGTCAACACCTTTTCATGTCGTTTAGCAACAAGGGACCCAAACCCAGTCCCTCATCTTCTGACAAACCTCGAGTCTCTGGTAAGTGTAGAAAAGAAATTCTTTTTCCTAACATGCCCTCAGTTCATAAACACAGCATGTTGGTGTTTTATAGTCAGTGATATGTGTAAGAAAACATTACAGCTTGTGTTGCTAAAGTGCAGCCAATATGTCAATTATTCTCTGCCTTCACAGTGTTTCTTTTGGGGATTGTTATTGTCATTATATAAAATGAATCACTTTACTCTTCCTTTGCTGTGTGAAGAAAAAAAACAGCGCCATTACTGTTTCTGTTTTGTGCCATTGGACAATTTATCCAATTTATTGCCAAGTCCAGCCCGGTAGCACTCAGTGTAAATTGTAGTGTAGAAGCTGCCAATTGTCTTGGCAATAGTTTTGTTTGTTTATAGCATTATACTAATGTCTCATTTGTGTATTGTAATGACTAACTGATATTAAAATAATACTAAACACTTTAGATCAGTCCTCATTCAGAAAGCATTCTCCTGCACTGACACTTGGCTTTGACACCTCCTTAACTGCCTACTATTTCAGATAATTAATAATAGAGACTGTCTCATGTCAGTAAGTGCTACAAAACAACATATGTTTTATCTTCAAGTGACCAAGCTCTCTAGTTGTCATTAGAACAAGTTGTTATGAAGCTTCATTGTCCACAGAGGAAGGAGGTTGAGGTGGCTGGATTGCAGGGATGTATAGAGAGGTGATTTGTATTTTAATCTGTATTTTTTGAGGTAGTAAACTCTAAGTAAGTTAGGGAAAACAGTCCTGGTGGTGAACGTCTAATATTGGGATTTTAAATTGGTCATTTACACAAGTGTCATTTAATAAAGTATAATAAAAGTGATGAAATAAAAAAATGTAATCTTAGTTTATGATTTTCATAAACCCAACAATAACGTTTATTGTGGTCTATTTCTCTAGTGTGATAACATGACACAGAAGGTGACTAAGCAGTAAGAACAGTGTGTATGTGAACTAGCTAGTGACTACTGCCAGAGCTTGAGTTGGCCAATCCCCTGCTCCGGCTCTACTTCATTTCTAATAAGTCCAAAAGGAAAACTTAAGTAACATTATCATAAACTAGCACAGTGAACCACTTAACATAAAAAATAAAAAAAATAAATACAACTAAAATAAAATAGATGATGCCCAAGCTTACATCAGTTCCCATTAGATTCACTTTCTTTTTTTCCTCCTTCATATCTCTCTTCAACCTTTCCCTGTGTCATATTGTGAGGGTTGAATATGGACAGACCAAACATAAGAAAATATAATGAAATTTCCAGATTGTCTGTACTCTTTCCCACTGGTCAATCATTAACTTCTGGTACCAACCTTAAGTATGTACAATACAAAACAGAGTAGAACGAAGCTCTTTGGAGTCAATTTCTCCACTGTATATATTTCATACTCTATCCCCATCCAATCTTTGAACAGGGGAGCTTGAGGCTTCAACCATTTATGAGTTGTAGCTTTTTTACATGCAAACTGTCATAAGGGCTCTCTCTTTGGAGTATAGCATTTGCGGCATATTGCATAGATATAGAAAATTATATCTAAAAGGGATGGTAGTTCTAAATGTATACTATTACTTAAGTGAAGAACATTTAGAATAACAGGTTATCTCAGTTATCATCTAACAATGTCAAATAAAACAAAGCACCAGCTTTGTTTTATGAAACAAGACAGCCACACCATCCTTGTCAAATGTCAGCTTCTGATGAAGTACAACTAAACCTCATGTTACAAGTGCCGTGACAATAATTACACATAACTTAGAAAACAGGGTGCAAGTAAAGTCTGAAGATAAAATTGTCATCTCTCCCAGCTTTAGGAAAGTTAACCTTGTAGCAGAGCTATCCTCAAATTTCTGCTGAAGGAATGGCAATGCTGTGCGACCCAATGCTTATGTAGGAACAAACTTGATTATTTGAATTTCAAGACATTAAAATACATGGTGATTAGGTTAGGTTAGGTTGAGAGATTTATCTGCCATTGAAACACAGGATAAAATGAGTTTATTACAGAAAAGTCAAATAAATAAATAATGTCTCCCAGTTATTGGTCTTATTCCATGGCTAGAGATGGAAAATTTTCCTTGTGGGGATTGAGCCGCACTGAAGAACATTTATAGTAAAAAAGAGGTTTCTATAACTCTATTTGGGGACTAAAATGTCCATGTTGTTATCTTTCCCTTAAAGTAATACTTGGTAAGTAGTCCATTAGTAAATAAATGGATAATCATAAAAAAAATAAAAAATAATGTCCTTATATAGTGTGAATACACAGCATATTCATTTGATATCAGTATTACTAATAGTCAAAACATTATTAGCTTAACACATTCAACTAAGAAAATCACTGGTATTTGCTGTCTTAAGACATAAGTCACATTGTGTGTCTCTGAAATAGTTTCACTTGGTTGGTTTGATGTAAAGGTTTAAAGAATCATAGCGTTAGTTAACTCAATCAGGATAAAAGCTGTGCAGCTGGAAATACATAACAGAAAGATGGAAAAAATAAGTAGAAATATAGTTTAACTAAGGGCATTAACTGATATAACTCATATCATGATCTTTTGTACATGCAGTATTTGATCACATTGTTTGCCCCATTTACCACATAGAAGCTGTCTGAAACTGGATCAATGCAGCCTGTGCGAGTGTGTCGATTCACCCTTATTGATCCAATTTGTTAGCTGTAAGCCCTCCCATCACCCTTTGTGTGTATCTGAGCACACATAGTAGAGCAAGTGATACATTTTAAAGAAGAAACTCAGACATTAATAAGAAACCAAACCCAAATGTTTTTTTGAGATTGAAGAAACTCATAAATTATCAAGGAATAAAGTCACACAACTTATTCCTTATTGATAGTTAAGGGTCTGAAACAGGTATTGACAGGTAAAATTAAAGCTAACCCTTCGGGCTTCACCTGGTAGTCTGGTGCTGCCTCCACATTACTTTGTGTCATGTGTTAATAGTCCTGATGTCTGCCTGCATTTATAGGGGGCACATTTTTCTGATGCATGTGGTCACATGCCATGGCGCTTCACTGATTCCTGCAAAACCCAGTATTCTCTGCAGTTCATTGTGTATCATGGCCTATCCACCCATGGGATGGATGTTAATTCATTATCGAGTCATTATTGTTAAAGTTACCCAATCCTGCTACTGCTGTCTGAGGAATATTGCTAGGGTGCAATCGATATTAACTTTTAACGACACTCATTATTCATTCTTTCACTTCCTCTCAGTTAGGCTATTGTAATGCTATTTTAACTGGGATCAATCAGAAATCAGCTAGTAAACTTCAAAATGTAATAGGAAGACTCCTTACAATTTGTTTTAGAATTGATTTTAAGATTTTACTTATTACTTTAAAGGCCCTTCATGGCCCGGCTCCAAAATACATAGTGGAACTGCTGTCCCTGTAGACTTTGACATTCCTTCATTTTATTTCTTTAACTTTCAAATTTTTAGGTTATTATTTTATTTTGACATTGCACTTGAGTCTTGCATATCTTAATTGACATGAAAATTGTTTCCATGAATTATTCTTAAAGTTTACATTTTTTAGTGTTTAATCTTTAAATTGTATTTTTTATCAGAATGTCGTGTGTTTTAATATATGCTTTTGTGAATCATTTTGTAATGCTGGTTTTGATACATACTCCTACCACAGTTAATGTACAAATGTTAGTCACTTCTTCGAGGTTTATTTTGAGCTTTAGTTTTCCCATAACAAAAGAAACATAGCCCATTTATTTGTTTTATGTTAGCACAGTGAACGGATAATGTGACTAATACTTCCAAGTGTTTACCACTGTCCTACCCTCTCTGCTCACACCTCATTTTAATACTGCCAAATTTCCCTTAAATTTGTTCTCATTTGCATATTCTTCTGTTTTTGCTGTCAGACAGTGGTACGAACATGGAATATTGAATGAAACGCAACCCATTAAGAATAATGTAAACCAGCAGTCCCTTTCAAACCATTTTAACCTGCTTCTCTGCATTGCTAAAATCCAAGTGTCATAACTGAAAAAGACCAAAAAAAGCTGAAGCTGGTTGGGTTTTTCTAAGTGCTGTATTCATATAAACATTGTACTTGACTACTTATATGTATGGTGTACTATAATGTGTCCTTTGCAGGATTTTTTCCTGATTTGTGTTCTAAATTGTGGCTTGAAAAAAAGTGTTATGCTTCAGTGTGACTGCTGTAAATTTTGTATGTGAGGGTTTGTGTAAACATCTGTACCTTCACATTTTTTTTCTTACTATACAGCTTTCTAACCAGATGAGTTCTTCAGTGCTCACAAATGCAGAGGCTGTCACACTGGCATTAACCCATCCTTGTGCCATTTATGTATATAACCACTATAGTCTCATCTTCAGTGGACTATCTGACCTTTCAAAGGAGGGTGAGACCTTAAAAGGACAGGAGCTAAAACAGAGTGAAAAGCAGACTTGCACCAATATACTGAATAAGAAAAATGTGTCAATCTGTTTCTTTAAAGCTAAATTATGAGGCTGTAAATGAATATATTGGTTTTGACCATTAAACACAATGTGATAGGGTTGAAATATTGTCATCCCTAGAGACCACTCACCACTGATTATTCTGAGTATATGACTAATATCAGACATCCTAACCAAGTAGGTTGCTGGCCTGAAGGATGTTGTGACCTTTCATCTGTTCTTCCTGCAGGACTGAAGCTGATCAAAAGCAACTCCACCCCTCTGAAGACGCCTACTCTGCCCAGGCCTCTAGATACAGTGCAGCTTAAGGACATTGTGTGTTACCTTTCCTTGCTAGAGGGCGGGCGTCCTGAGGACAAGCTTGAATGTGAGTATCATCCCATGTCACATGTCTGGGTTCTGTATTATTATGCAGCAAACATTAGTGATGCAGTAATGTGTACTGCATCACTAACACTATGCAATACACAGTACACACGGGAAACCTTAAATATATTAATGAAAAGATAAAATACACATGCTAAACAACTGAGCTACCAGGAGGCAGAAGAAATGTCACTAGTTGTTAGACCTCAGTGGGTGAAAAGCAGTTTTTCAGGCCAAATAAGGTCAAAATGAAGCCCAGTGAAAAAGACAAGAGGGTGAAAGGGAGCAAAGCAGTAAATCCTGGCAAAGAGATGTCTCTTTGTCTGTGGATGCATGCTCTAGTGTGTGTTCAATATTAAAATAATAATAAACCTCACATTCTTCATATTTTATGTACCAACTTTACTGTTACAAGACACTGTGACACTTTAGTCATGGTCAAAAATTAACCAGTGTTAAAACACATCAGTCTCAGGCTCAGGGTTCAGACTGCTCTAATTTTCTTTTGTTTCTAGTTGTTTTTTCTTCTGTTGGATCTGTGCAAAAAGGTAAAAACATGGAAGACATCTGTAATATGGTACTGGTTGTGAGCACAAAGTCCCACCCACCCGCTGTTCAAACCTTTTGTTTGGGCAGCCGACCACAAGAAAGTTGGGTAAAAAGGAGGCGGAAACAAGCCAAAATAGCTTCTTTTAGACAGTGGATGCACAGTGAATCATGCAAAGCTCCTTCATTAGAGTCCAAGAATAAAATTATGGAGTTGGAAATTAGCATAATTGGTTCCCTTTCTGTAAATAATGCTCAACAATTGGTAAAATAATACAAACTGTTGTTTTAATGTCTTTTTGCATTCTAAATATTTCCTTTATCACATTGTACCTGCTGCTTTCTTTCTTTTTTCTTTTTCTCAGCATTTTATTGGCGTGAGCAAGAATTTCCTGAGATGTATTTGGTAATTAAGAAGTGCATTAACCAAATGTTTATTTTCTTATTGTGTTATTCTTTAGTTAAAACTAATTAAGGTATAGTGTTTCATCTTGCAGCCAGTGTTATCAGCCATTAACATTTAAGGCTGATAACAGACCAGAGCCTAAATTCCTATTTTCTTATAAATGTGAAAATCAATCTATTAGTATTATTAATATTATTATTATTGTTATTATTATTATTATATTAACTGCATCTCCACTTTCTTCTTTTAAATTGATCTTTGCAGCTCCCATAAAGCTTCTCAAACAGGTGCTTGATACCTCATGTTAGCAGCTTATTGACACATCTCTTAATTCCAGTCAATGCATCTTTTATTCACAAAGTTTGCTTAATTGGACAGCATCTTTTTTTTCTGTGTTGCTATAATTCTCATGCTTCTGTTGAATTATTGAGGAAAGTTGCTCCCATTAAGCACAGGGATTACTAAATAATTCAGCAGATGTGACCTGTATGTGGGAACACATTATGGAATTAACTATGGGTGATGTCTCATTGGTGTACCCCTGTCCCTGTAAGCCTCTGTGGTCTGTAACATATTATTTCTGTAGTGGATGGCTCCCTCTGCTGGATTGCTTGAGAGCTGCTCAGATCAAAGATTAAAATAGCTTTTAGAAATCCAGATTGAATATCAAAAATAAGAGAGAGAAAGAGCTAAAGAAAAAAAAAAATTGCTCCAATGCAGATTTCCTTGTTTCAGATATTTTTGCTACTTGTCACTAAAGACTTTAAGAAAATGCTTGTTGTAATAATAGAAAAAAAAAAAATATATATATATATATATATATATATATATTTTATTTTATTTTATTTTTTTTTTTAAAGTTCTGAGAAATAATAAACTAGGAAGTTCAAAAACATTTGACAGGCAAAAGAGAATAAACAAATACAAAACTTTAAAAAATTATTTTATTTAAATTAGTGTTGAACTCCAGGTAGTTCCTATTCTTGAATTAATGGTTAATGGCTATTTTTGAACTAGAATGTGCTGTGAAGCAGCTCTTTTTTGGTCACAAAAACTCCACTGATAAACAAGTGGCAAAAGAAGATCAGTTTCTGGCAAATATGGATGCAAACTTCTGGATTTATACATCTGTTTTCTGAGGAAGAAAATGCATTTAGTGAGTTTGCTGGAGTTGAGTAATTATCAATATGGATATAGTGGGTTTTTTTATGCAGATCTGCTGGGACATATATGAAGTTATTAAACATTTCACTTATAAATGTAGCATGTACCAGCATTTGGGTCTGATTTGTGTTTTATCCAGCATCTCCAAAGTCCATAAAATTTGTTGTGAAAGTAAAACAGATTTTTCTTTTAGATGACAACAATGACTTATAAACAGCTGGTTTTGAGTGGAGATACATTTGAGCTTATTTGCAGTCATAACAATTTAACAATTTAAAGATGGCATTTATGTGTTTGAAATAATTTTCTTTTCTCTTGTCAGCCGATTTGTACTGCTGGCATTATGTCACCATCCTTTGCACTTTCTTGGCTTTTGGGTCCTTTTTGATCACTGCAATAACCTCCTTCTAACACCCTCAACCTTCACCCAACAGCAGACACCAGCATCACCCACCACCACCTTCCGTTTCCCCTGAAAACTGGCAATTAGCTCCTCGTTAGTGGCCTGACAAACCGCCATCTGACATCAACTCTTTAGTGATGATGTCAGCAGCCACCATGTGCTGCGCCCAGGCCAGGCTGGAGGTGGGGCAGTGTGGGGTTTGAGCATTTTTCTGTCTATAGGCATTAGCCTGAAACAATCTGCAGCCAGTTCATGTTGTTGTTGTCACAACTCTGCAAGACTTACAGTACTGTGCAAAAGTCTTCACCTTTCATTTCTTTTTATTTTGCTAGGAAAATGAGAAATAGGTGCAGCGATATATTGAAACATGGAAATACATGGAAATACAGTAATATGGCAAGAACAGAGTTTGTACGATTCTAACAAGCTTGAAAGTCAATATTTGGTATGACCACCTTTATTCTTCAACACAGCCTGAACTCTATTCGGAATCGTTCGTCAGGAATACTTCTCCAGGCTTCGTGGAGAACTATTCCAAACATCTTTGGAGGCTTACAGCTGCTGAGATAAAGACTTTGGTTTGTCTGTGTGTGCACTGACGTGACATTCACACTGAAGAGTGCTGCCAAAGCTGCTGTGGTACTTTAAATATTGACCTCAAAGGCTGAGAAGCTTGGAGAATCCAGGGTTCTACTACAATAACCTGACATTTTCTTTTTGTCTCCACAGTCATGTTTCGCCTCTACGATACAGATGGAAATGGCTCTTTGGACAGCTCGGTAAATATTTCCCTTTTGGAGTATTTGTTTTGACTTAAAACAACATGACTGATCCCACCTCCAGATTCTTTTTTTTAATGAACAAAATGTTTTCCTTATTGGCTTTTCTTTGATGGGTGACAATATTATATAATCAAGATTCAACTCAAGTTCCATTTGCCAATTGCTGCTCTTGACTGCCAAATAGTTGAAGAAGTTGGATTTAACTGACTTTGAACATGGCATGGTTGTTGGAGCCAGATGGGCTGGTCTGAGCATTTCAGAAACTGCTGATCTACTGAATTTACCCACACAATATCTCTAGGGTTTACAGAGAATGGTCCAAAAAAAGAGAAAATATCCAGTGAGCAGCAGTGGTGGTAGTGATGGTACAGTCGTGTGGGGGATATTTTCTTGGCACACTCTGTACCCATTAGTACCAAATGAGCATTATTTAAACTCCACAGCCCACCTGAGTATTGTTGCTGTCCAGGTCCACCCCTTTATGACCACAGTGTACCCATCTACTGATGGCTGCTTTGTGCCATTTCACAAAGCTCAATCATCTCAAACTGGTTCTTGATGATGAGTTCATTGTACTCAAATGGTCTCCACAGTCACCAGATCTCAATCCAGTAGAGCACCTTTGGGATGTGGTGGAACAGGAGAGCATCATGGATGTGGAGCTGACAGTTCTGGAGCTGCTGTGTGATGCTATCATGTCAATATGGATCAAAATGTCTAAGGAATGTTACTAGCAGCTTGTTGAATCTGTGACATGAAGAATCAAGGCAGTTCTGAAGTCAGAAGGGGGTTCAATCCAGAACTAGCATGGTGGCCAATGTGTGTTTAAGCTGTCTAGGAACCCACTGGCTTATCTGCTGACTTAGACAGATATCCTGTTCTGTCCATCACTGAGATAAATTTAAAAATAATAATAATAAATAAATTATAAATTTAAAAAAAAAAAAAATTAAAAGCTAAACTGTCAGAACTAGAACTATCAGATGATAGCCAATGGTGTTGAGAATGCATTCATCAATAATCTTTACAAGCTGCATTTTGTAAATGTAAGATAGAGGGTTTTTTGCTGATTATCTGTCTAATATCGAATTTCCTCAATTTTTCTCCCTCTATCATTTTTTTCTCAGTGTTATCACCGTCTATCGCCATTCTTTATTGTTTCTGTCCATCAATCTCTATTTCTCTGTATGTCTGTTTTCTCCTTCAGCAAATTTATTTAAATAAATGAAATAAATTAATGGGTGAAAAGGGGAGAGTAACAGAGAGAAAACAAGGACGAGTAAAATGTGTTGCTTGTACATAGTTATGAATGAAAAAGCACTACTCTTTATATGTACTGAGTGTGTAGGAGGTAGTGGGGGTTTAAATTAAATGGTTAAAAGGGAGATAGAGAAGGTGGAGTGGGTTTGGTAATGTATCCAATTATTAGTCATCTCCCACCTATTATTGGATAGGAGATAGAAAGCATAATAGAAAGCAGAGTACTAATGAGAGGGCAGAGAGAATACAAATGTAGGCAGAGATAGTCATTCAGCGGGATGCAAATCATACTCAAAATTTTGGAGAAAATGAAAAAACAGTATGAACTCTTCATTTACAGTCATACACTCTGATTTTTAAAGACATCCTAAGTGCATCATAGTGATTCAGTGTGCTACTAGATAATAACATCACCCGCCTCTGCCCCCCAAAAAGCAACCATTGTAATTAAACCTTCAGCTTCAGAGCGCTTCCCACACTGCCTTTGTTTTTGCTCTGTGCAACTCTTCTCTGTGGAAGAATGACACTTCAAACCTGCTATTACTAGCTGTTCATCAGTCTATTCATGCCAAAGAAATTTAGTGACATTAACTTAAGGCTGCGACATACAGAAAGGTAAACACAGTGTTTTTGTGCCTGTAATGATCGTCTGTGGTCTCACCGCAGGAGTTGGAGCACATTGTCTCCCAGATGATGCATGTCGCAGAGTACCTGGAATGGGATGTGACTGAGCTGAAACCAGTAAGAAGGACATTTCTAAGCTATGTTGCTTGAGAAATAGAGTATGCATGCACTACACTGAGACAGTAATACATACTCAATTGCTTCTATATTCTTTTTAAGATGTCTTCTATTCTTGTTTATACTATAGATCCTTCAGGAAATGATGCAGGAGATTGACTACGATCACGACGGCACTGTATCGCTGGAAGAGTGGATCCAGGGAGGCATGACCACCATCCCACTGCTAGTCCTGCTTGGTCTGGAGACAGTGAGTCCACAGAGAGACAGTTTACATTTGGTGCTAATAATGATCCACTGTTAATGAGAGGAAAGCCTGAGAAGACTAAAAAGACAAAGTAGTTGTTAGCTGTAACCTTTACCAAGATCAGCCCAGGACTTTAGAGTCACAGTCCTGCTCCAGGCACTGATTAAACCCCTAAAAATTCATGTTATCATAAAAATTAGAACCTTTTCACCATGAAACACATTTGCCTAACACTTGAAAGATCCCCAGTTCAAGACCGGAAGGAGACACAAATCCCTCAGAGGAAGGTTGTTGGAGTAAAATGTGTGCCAAACCAAACGTATGGATTCATCCCCTGTGTTAACCCCTTATGAATAAGAAGCTTTCTTAGATGTACGGTACTACGCTGAAGTCTTGTGCCACCTCTCATTTCTTTATATTTTGCTTCCAAGGAGCCAGGCTTTCATGCAATTTTTTTAAAGCAGCAATAGTTCTCCAGGCTTTCTGAAGGTCTTTAAAAGATTTTCTTTGGACATTGGCTGCTTTTTCACTTATTTTCAGATGAAACAGTGTTGTGTCCAAATACAACAACTTGGCAAAGAACCAATTTTAAATTGTATCTTTAGGCATTTTTTCAAATCTATGAAAAATGTCAGAGATAACATAGTTTGACAAGGTTATTGTGAAAGAGCTAATAATCAAAAAATTTGGAATATCTCAGCATGGTGTACAGTGTGCCCTTAAAAAAACATAAATTTAAATTTATGAATCCAAATTTGAAATCTTTGGTTTAAATCATCATCAATATATAAGAAGGAGGTCAGGAGAGAGGTACAACAGTGAGTATCTGCAGCCATCTGTAAAACATGGTGGAGGCTCTGTTGTGGTTTGGGGCTGCATTTCAGCCAGTGGTGTTGTGGATCTTGTCAAAATTGATGGAATCATGAATGCAGAGAAGTACGGCCCGATTTTTATCCACTATGCAACACCATCTGGAAAGTGTCTGATTGGTAGCAGCTTAATTTTTCAGCATGACAATGAGTCCAAACACACACCAGAGCAATAAAAGCATACCTGGATGAAAACCACACAGTGGAACACTTTCAGTCATGGATTGGCCTCCCTGGAGTCCAGACCTCAACATTATTGATGCAGTGTGGGATCGTCTTGACAGAGAACAGAACAAAAAGCAGCCAACATCCAAAGAAGAGCTTTGAATGTCTTTCAAGAAGCCTGGAGAACTATTCCTGAAGACTACTTAAAGAAATTACAAGAAAGCTGCCTCAGAGAGTTCAGGCTGTGTTGAAGAATAAAGGTGGTCATACCAAATATTGACTTTCAAGAATTGTACAAAGTGTCTTTTTCCTTATATACTGCATTTTAATGTATGTTTGCAGATGTTTCAATAAATCTCTGCACCCATTTACCCTTTTCCTAGCCAAATATAAAGAAATGAGGAGTGGGTCAAGAGTTTTGCACAGTACTGTAGCTTTACATATTCCTTGTTTTTATGTTCAGATCTGTGGAAATGCAAATTAGGCCCCTCCTCCTGCCTCAGCCTTGCCAGCCTGTTTTCTTTCGTGTCCTGTGTTTGTTTTGCTTCCTGTTTGTCTGCCCTGTTTCCTCAGTTACGTTCACCTGTTGTTAACAGCCTGATCAATATAGGTTTTTTAAGACCAATATCTAATATCGGATTTAAAAAACATAAGCAGATTTTCCGAACATATGCTATGTGCAATTATTTATTTATTCATTTGTACTCTGCCTGACTCTGCTAAGATCAGCTGGTTGTTGTGTTTGTGGCATTCCAAATGTGTGTTGCCAAGATGAAATTTGCAGGTGGACAAACTATGCAACGCCAAAAATATCAGCTCGCCGATAAATGGTTCAGGCTCTACTGTTGGTCATCCCCAATCAGTCCCCAGTTCCCAAAGGGGTGTGGTCAAATACTCCAAAAAATTGCATTAAAATCACGTGCAGTCAGGGAGAGGTGTGAAGGAGAATTGACTTAGAAATCCAACTATCTATATCTACATCTATCTTCTAGCATATAAATAAAAGCAGGTATTATGTTTAATGTGTTAGTCATCCATTGACATGCCACCATGCTGATTTTTGCTTGGTAACACTAAACACCAAGCCAAGCAAAGGCTGGTAGAAGACTTAATTATATTAATAGGTATTAGGTTATGAATCAAATGACTGGACAAAACAGCCACTTACATCATCTTAAATTGTGCATTTTGTAAGGTAGCGACAAATGACATGCGAGATTGTTGTCATGTTTGCCATAAGAGATCTCACGTGCCCATGCCAACAGCTAGCATGTACCACGTGTGGTATTGGTCATCAGGATGCTTGATCAACCTGATATGTTTTTTTGAATACTAAAAACACAAGCGATGATTACTAAATAAACCTCAAACATATGTTGCTATTGTAAAAATGGATATTTAAGTGTTTTATTTTGTCTACTGTTTGTTTTGATATAAATTGTTTTGTAGAAGAGGTCATACTGTTTTTTTTGGGGGGGGACGCATTGTTCTGCTGCTACTGTGCAAAACTGTGAACACCATCAGTTCAGAGTTTTCCCACTAGGTGGAAGCATTTGACTTCCTTTTTATTATATAAATAGTTGCTAGATGTCCTTTTTTATGAATGAATATTACTACAAAAAAAGAATAATAGAACATACTGTCTTCTGTTCTTACTGAATTTCACTGCTTGACCCAAAACAATATGCAAAAAAAAAATTTGCTTTGTCTTGATGAAATCTAAGAAAGTTGATTCTGTTCATCTAGATGCAGCATTTACAGCAGGGGAAATGTTTCATCACACATCCAACTGACTTCTTCAGTCTCAGCTGACTGCAGGTTTCCCCAACCTTATAAACAGTCAGTCATCTTAGGCACCATTGCCTAAGAATGAGCCATGAGCTCAGTTTCATGTTCGTTAATATGCAAATTGCCCTGACCGTTGATCAGTGGCCATCTATTCACAGAGAGCTGGGGCATGGCTGCAATTACAGCATTGTAAGAGAGTAACACCATCCCCACAGACACAGTGGCCAGGGAAGCAGAAGAACATGATATCAAAGAGGCCCTGAGTAAATGTGCTTATCCCAGCTGGGCATTTGTCAGGGCTGGGAAGACACCTAAAGAAACCTCCCGGCAATCAAGGAGAGAAGAAGGGCAACTGCTGTCTAAGCAAAAACCATTAGGGATCCCGTATGTGTCAGGAGTGTTGGAACAGCCGAGACACATTTTTTCAAAACACAGCATTTCTGTGGCTTTCAAACCCCAAAACAATAATTGGTCCACCCAAAGGACCCAGTTCCACTGCACAAACAGAGCAATATAGTGCACATGACGAAGTGCCAAGAGGATTGCCATGAATTATACATCAGGAAAACCAAACAACCTCTGGCTAAGCGGATGGCACAACACAGAAGAGCTACCTCGTCAGGCCACTCCTTCAGTGATAAGGATGTGCACATCCTTGACAGGGAGGAACACTGGTTTGAGCAGGGAGTCAAGGAGGCCATTTATGTGAAAAGGGAATGATGGTCACTGAATCGAGGAGGGGGCCTAAGATGGTGAAAGATGCACTCTTATATCATCTTGTGATTGCAGCTGTTTCCCAAATCAGGTGAGGCTGAAGAAGTCCCTTGGATGAGTGATAAAATGTTTCTCCCATTGAAAACGCTGCATCCAGGTGAACAGAATCAGCTTTTACGGCTCAAAATGCTTTTGTACGAAATTCAACTTGTGAGACAAGCAACAAATTTTATCAGTCAGATGATTAACTGGTGATTCTCCAGCCTGAATATAAAGCGATGTAATATAGCAGTGGATTGTTAAATCAGTGACTGTTCCATCAGTTAATCATTTCACCTGTTTCTGTTGCTGCAGAATGTAAAAGATGATGGGCAGCACGTGTGGAGACTGAAGCACTTCAATAAGCCAGCCTACTGTAACCTGTGTCTCAACATGCTAATTGGACTGGGGAAGCAGGGACTCTGCTGCTCATGTGAGTAATTCAGTCAGTATTAAAGGTTTGACAGATGCACTTATATATTTAGAAAGATGTAATGTAACATTATAGATCTGTGTTGTCTTTCATGCATGAAAGTTCCAAGATGATGGTAAGCATATTTACATAAAACAACTGACATCAAGAAATATATGTCTAATATTTTTTAGATTTAGTGTCAGAATTCTGTCACAATGTATATTACCTGCTGCTTTAGCACCGCAAGATAGATATCATTTTTTATTTTATTTATTTTTTAAATTTATTTATTTTTTAAATTTATTTACTTTTTCTTCCTTGCACTTATTCTGTTTCCCTGTATATGCCGCTCTCTGCACTCTCAATTGCCCCATGGGGATAAATAAAGCTATCTGAATCTGAAAAATGTTAAAGATGTCAAAAAATATCACAGGATCTGTCAAGTGGAGATAAAAGAGAAACAAACGATTCTACAAAAAAACTGCATATTTTAAACGGATAAGACCTGCTTGTGTTTCAGTCATACTGCATCCTTCAGTGTACCCAAGTCATAAAAAAAATTATAACAAACATCTTCATGCACACACTTTACTCAAACCCTAGTGTACGTAATTTACAACTTCATGAAAGTCTGTTTTTCTTTGCTCTTTCCCTCATTGAAAACCTTAAAATGCTTTTTTTTTTTTTTTCCAGTCTGCAAGTACACAGTCCATGAGCGCTGCGTGGCTCGTGCTCCGCTGTCTTGCATCAAAACCTATGTCAAGTCCAAGAAAAACACAGAGGTACGTCCAATTGGAGTGTTTACCAGTCAGCACGCTTGGATCAGCAATGCTCCGTGGAGCTTAGGATAAGGGCTTCTCTTCCTCTCATGGAATTGCAACAATTCAATCTGCTACTAAGCATTTCTAATTACCAGGATACACCCAGTTTAGAGACTGAGATGCAGACAGCACAGTTTGGTTTGCCTTTCTCTTTCTTGCTCTCTGTTTTTCTTCCTTGTTCCTTCTTGCTTGTTTTTCCTTTCTTCTTGCTTTCTTTAATTGTTGTGTCACTTGTGGTTTTGTATATATCTTGTTTTTCTGCACCATGTTTCTTTTCTCACTTTTTTCCCTCTCTGCGTGCTATCTCTCCTTTTCTCTGCAGGTAATGCATCATTTCTGGGTGGAGGGGAACTGCCCCACAAAGTGTGACAAGTGTCACAAAACCATTAAGTGTTACCAGGGTCTGACTGGGCTCCACTGTGTTTGGTGTCAAATCACGGTAAGCCGCCACCCGAGGAGAGGCAGCCACCTCCTTATTATATTCCCACTGCTTCTTGTTGTTTAGGGTTTCATTTTTGCACCTCTCATACCTCACAAGTCATCCCACCAATTTACACTCAGAAAACACTTGTTTGCAGTTGTAAGTTAATAGAAAATTAAACAGAGACAATGATACTGTAATGTAAATTAGTCTGGAGCATATACCTGAAATTGTACAGTTAAACATGTACTCTTATTGACACAAGTTGGCTGTTAATAACGGTTGCCACCTCCTCCAGCTCCATAACAAGTGTGCCTCACATGTGAAACCTGAGTGTGACTGTGGACCCCTGAAGGATCACATCCTGCCCCCCAACTCAATCTGCCCCATCGTCCTGGTAAGACTTCACTTCTGATGGGTCAGCAGTCCTGAGGCTCGGTGAAGCTGACCTTGTTTGAAACTGTTAACCGAGGATCCAATCATCAACCTGTGTTCTCCCACTGAGCTCTGAAATGGCACCAAATTATTTTGTAGAAGTTTATTTCCAAAATTGTATGAGTCCGCTTCATGTGGACAGACTCTGCTTGCTCAATAAAAACTCAGTTTTAAACTTATGTGGTGAAAGTTTGCCAAAAAAGGTCAAAAGCAACATAAAAACTGTTACAACATGGCTGATATTATATAGTATAGTATTATATATATTATATAGTATTTTTTTATGAATTAGGGTTTTTTTTTTTGTATTTATGTATATGACTTTTTATTTAGTTATATCAGATCATTTGTGAGATTTAATTTGTAAAATAAGCTTTTCATTCTGTGAGAGTCTTCTGGGAACCTGAATATTTTCCTGCAGCTAACACAAGATTAAAAGGCTTTTTCAGGTTACATAATTTCCTCTGGGATTAATAAAGTATTCAGATTCTGATTCTGATAACTCAAAGGAAAACTACAGGGACATAGAATTTAACATTGCCAGTTTATTTTGTGACTTCTTCATGCTGTCACAAATGAAAATCTGTTAGAGATATACTACGTCTGCAGCCTATACTATGTTGTTCACTTCCTTGTAGTCATAAAAAGAAAAAAGTCATACCCTGGTCTCTAGAGACGGGTTTATAGCAATAGATACAAGACACTACAGTTGATTTGATGCTGGCAGTGAAGCCATGTTGTATGTTTTCTGATAACTTGTGCACAGTCCTATCCGATTTAAAAAAAATGTTGCAGGAAAAAAAGATGCTCTTGTAATTGTTTGACCTTTGACCTCAGGAAAGACAGTCTACATTAAGGAAGGACTCTCGGTCAAGTCAGTCAGGCCGAGGAAAGATGCAGAGAGCCAACTCCGTCACAGTCGATGGCCAAGGACTGCAGGTTGTACTCAAATCTGACACCTATTTATTTTTTTACATTTAACATAGTATTTATGCCTTCATTTTCAGCCTGTTTATAGTTTATATTTACTATATGCAATTCCATACTGCACTGAGCGCAGAATTCATGCAAGGATCACTATAACTCAATCTAACCAATTTGAATCTTAGTATTTTTTTTAGAAATTTCGGTGATAATAAGGTTATACTTCACGGTTTGAAAAGGCCCATATTGCGGAGAGGGGGGTTTGAGAAACACTTAATTTTCAGATTCTTAATCTATACATTTATTTTAAAAGCACAAGTTAAAAAACTCAATAGTAATCCAGTGAAAGACTTCACTCTCCCTCAAGCTTAGACTGTGGAACATGAGGTACTCTGATTATTTGGGGTGTTGATGCAGAATACGGGGTTATATGACCTGAAATTTTTTGTGGATGCAG
This sequence comes from Heterochromis multidens, assembly GCA_015108495.1. NCBI lineage: Eukaryota > Metazoa > Chordata > Actinopteri > Cichliformes > Cichlidae > Heterochromis > Heterochromis multidens. Next base: position 19,818 of record VUQS01045889.1, read on the forward strand.
AAAAATAGGCATTTTGAAATAAATAAAAAGCCAGCGTAACCCGGCCAGGAACTGAAACACATGTTAGAAAGCTTGCTGCTAAATTCTGCACCAACCATAAACTGACAACAGTAGCATTATTTTAAGATTTTAACCAGACATTAACCCATTTTTCATTGTTTAATACCATGTTTTGAAATGACGCTCTGCAGTTGGTGTTGGGATGTATGATAAGACTCTGCAGGCCCTTCTGGTAATCAGTATCCCATGGCAGAGCCCAGTCCAGCCTGATGCTCTCTAATATCTGTCAGCCAGCATGTTGGCGATGGAAGCCTGCCGCCGTCTGTGGCGACTCCACGTCTACGCGTGGATGAGAGAGAAATATGATGAATCATATCCCAGGCACATCCATCTATGCTCCTCGCTGGCTAACCAGCGTAATAATCAAGATTATTATTTATAATTACAGGAAGTAATGGATCACTCTGGACTGGACAGGGAGCTCATTAATTCACCCTTGGCCTGCTGGGATAGCAGGCAGGGGGAGTTAAGTGCTTCATCTGTGTCAGGGAGAGCACTGGGCGAGTTGTTGCAGACTAACTGCAGGAAGGGTAATTCAAACAGGGGCCGCTGAGTCAGAGCTTGTTTATGTGGCGCTTTGTGAGATCAGCCTCCGGCACCGCAGCCTCCACCTGTCCACAGTTTCACTAACACTCGAGAAACTGGAAAATCCTTTCTCACGTCACACAAGACAAACTGTCCAGCTGATTGGAAAGCAGTGACAAATAAGTACTATTGTGAATTATGAGATATCAGGTTGAGAGTATTGACTGAATTCTAGAGGACTTTTATACTGTGCTGTTTATATACAGGACTTTATGGGCTCTGAAGCCAGAAGAACAACCTGCATCCAGCAGCATTTCACTCCACTAATTCTATCATTCTGAAGCCAGTTTAATAGCACCAAACGTGAAAAATAATATTTAATATTTTCAAAGTATTCAAGGATAATGTTGATGTCAGCTTGAAATTTTCTTGGTGTCAACAAATCCCACAAAAAGGAAAAAAACAGCAACAATAAACTGACGCTCAAAAATTAAGCAGGTTGTAGCTTATTTGTCTTTGATGTGGAGCTCTGTTATTGGCTACCACAACTCTAAGTGACTTGTTTCTGTAACTGATATTTTTGTGGCTTTAATGCATCAACCAGCAGTAGCACTCCCAGTTTAACTGTATTTTACATAGTACAATGGCAATAAATGCTTTCTATGCTATTTTATTCTTTATTGCCAAAAACACAGACACTGTAATTTATTTTTGGAGCCAATCCTGATGAACTGTCCTGGAGCTGGAGATTCTAACTAGTTCACACGTTATTCACCTACAATTGTGGTACAATTGCCCACTGGTGGGCATTGAAGGTACTACAAGAGGGGTGCGAGAAGATTTAATTTAAAATTTTGCAATTTAATTTTAGATTTCCATCAAATTTCTACTCTTAAATATAAAAGAACTAGAGCTAATGGAACAAACCTACTGGATCTGAAAATGTTATTCTGACCTATTCTTGATCCAGATCATCATTAGTGGGATAGAGTTTAAATGGAGCAGTGGCAATCAGCTAGTAGTAAAGGTATTAGCAGAGAGTCAGTCTCATCAAGCAAATCATCAAAATATCTAAATGAACCAGTGAAAAAGCAAAGAAGGATATGTTTTCTTACGTTCATCTGATGGTTGAATTTGTGATTAAAGATTTGAGTGGGCTGGTTGAAATTTGTGAATGACTGGCCTGCAGTGAACAACTGTTTACTTGACTTTTTTCAGTAGGAATGAATCCATGAATTTTTTGACAATAAGAAAAAACAAAGTGTCTTTGAAAAATAAAGATATCAGTTCGTTAAAAAAATCAGGGGAACTGTGATATGATGTATTTTCAGAGATACTGGCTCCCCCTTTTATAATTAGATATTATAATTAACTCAAGATTAAGTTTTTACTCGAGCAAAGGAATATGAAGCACACACACATTACCTTAGCCAGGTAACAGGAAAACTACAGTATATAATGAATCAGATGACTGGCATGCCTTGAAAGTGCTGTATATACTTGGCAAAATGTCTGAGGGATATGGGTTGAAAGTGAATTCCTGTGAAGCATCCTGCAGTCTCCAAACACCAACAGTTTGTTTTGACATCTCCCATTCAGATCACAACAATAGAGGGCACTCATCCTCTGCTGGTGTTTGTCAATCCGAAGAGCGGGGGGAAGCAGGGAGAGAGGTAAGTACACAATGTGTCTCAACATGCTACAAGAGGCCTCTAAAGCCCTGCACCTCAGCCGCAGAGGGAAGGCAGCAGCATGGCCTCTGGCTGCCAAGTGCTTTAGGCTTACTTAGTCAAATAAAAACAAAATAACATTTACCAAAAGCGCTGGATGCCTCCATCATCAGCTCTCTTTTCGCTCTTTCTCACACACGTGCACACACACACCCCACACACACACACACATACCCTCCTTAGACACCCTTCTCACTGTCATGTCATTGGCTAGTCCCCCTTCTTTAACCCAGGGCTAATTGGGTTATTACTGAAACATATTCATTCGCTCCTTATTACTCCGGCCCTCATTTGTTTAAATTATGAGATCAAAATATGACTTCAGCCAGTTGATATAATGAAATTGAAATTAAAATGAATTAGTCTTTCTAATGGTTTCTCCTCAAGGGGACTTTGGGTATGTCCCACCCCACTGCCCAGTCCACTGCCTCGTTACATTGTGATTGCACCCTGGTCTGCATTTGCACTTAACACACTAAATCCCCTGGAGTGGAAACGAATGTGTGATATTTGAGAGAGACATTTGCATTGCTTGCTACTTGTGGGTTTTTTTCTGATTTTATTTCTTTCTTTCTTCTGTAGGATTTACAGAAAGTTCCAGTATCTTCTGAACCCAAGACAAGTCTACAACCTGGCTAAAAATGGACCCATGCCGGGGTATGTTGTTGATCATGTGTCAGAACAGAGAAAGGGATATAAAATTTTTCTATAGCGTGATGCATCTTTTTAAAAACTGATTATTTCCATGAAAGAAGTTAGATATCAGTATAATATATTTTTCACATTTTTAAGTTTAAAATACCCAAATACACATTATGAAATATTTCACTGACTTTTTATGGTGTGATTAGATAAACAACGACATAAAGATGATAGGGACACTGAAAGGAGTGTGTCTCATATGAAGACTGAGGTTTGCTTTTTCTAAGTCGCCAATAAGAAATTTTTCAGACACATTTATGTGGTGGAGAGAAAAAAAAATTTGCAGCCCTTGTTTTTATCCATCTAAGATCTAAAACTATGATCTAAAATAATCTAAGAGGATATGAGAATATGTTGATGTTTTCCAAAATTATTTTTTTTTAATTTAAACAAAAAGAATGTATTTTTATATTTAAAAAATAAACCCTGCAACTTATAACTTAGCATCATATTAACTTTATATAAACATGGATAACATGAAGCACATGCCTTGAGGCGACTGTTGTTGTGATTTGGCGCTATATAAATAAAATTGAATTGAATTGAATTGAATGTCTTAGCAGGAATGATTTTATGCCTAGCTATTTCAGTGTACTACAGTGAAAATGAGAGTACTATTTTAAAATGTGCATAAAAAAGTGAACATGACCTTTAAGCTTTTAGGAATTATGTCCAAAACAACTTCCATATCTGAAGAACTGCAAAATAACAAATAGTAATAACAATGAATACAGTATAGACAGAGCAAAACATGGAAAAATAAAGATTCACAAACTCTTAACTGATAAATTATACTAAGCATTGGTTTTATATTTTTTTAGTTTTATTTGTTAATTTTTCTTTTTTATATTTTATACCTGGCTGCAGCATCTTCTGAGAGGAAACATGTTAGAAAATATTGGTCAGAAAATAATGTTGTTGGGTTTTTTTTGTTTTTAATGTATAATATGTTCCTTTGCATTAAAAAGAAATTCATTTTTCAAAATAAATTATTGCAGAAATAAAAGGAAAAAAACTGATTTTGAGAAGAGAAACAAAGGCTGAAAAAGAAACACAAAATCCAAAAGCATCCCTTTGTTTGTTACCTCACTAATCATATCAGCTAATGACCTACTGTTTACACACATAGTAGTGTTTTCTGTTGTTGTTCACATATAATAACCACCATCACATGCAAGAGAGGCCTGTAGTATTAAACCCCTCACTCGGCTCCCTCATACAGAACAGACACAAATGAGGTGAGTTCACACATAACAAATCCTGGAGACGACAGCATCATGCTGTAGTCTCAGATGAGCAGCGACTCCATATGCATAAGGCTGAACGCAGAGCTGGTGACACAAGTGACTGACGGATAGACCGAGGTGAAACTCTCGCCATACCACATGTGATCACGCATACAGACAAGCATCTCTCTGCAGGCTGGTGGTGTGGGCAGCTCCGGGTTTCCTATGGTTCACATTTGTGATTAAGAAAATGAATGGATCATTTACATGCATAAGGCTCCTCCACTTTGGTGTTTGCGTCCAGCAGCGTTTAAACACACAGGAATGCCTCTGTGTCGTGCTGCCACGTTGTTTGGCTTTGATTAGATGTGAAAACAGAATCTTTGTGTCTTATAAAAAATAAATACACAGCAGCACTCACAGGGTACAAAACATCCATGAGGTTGAGACTGGGACAGCTCTCATTGTGCCAACACAGCTCCCAAGTTTTAGGGACTGACCTTGTGGCCACTGTTTTGTTTCTTTGTTGATGTGCCTGAAACATCACCTGCCTCTCCTCTGCTGTCTGGAGCTGAATCCAGAGCTTCTTCTCAGAGTTGAGAACATTCCAGATGACCTTGCCCCACTCTAACGTTGTTAATATTTTGTCAAGTGTACTCACTGCAGCACACATTAGCAGGGTGAACGGTCACCATCGGACACTGCAGGCCGAGGCAGCCGCACGCACTGCTGTCAATTAGCTGCCTCACTAATGCAATTACAGCAAATTAAGTGTTTGTTTCTTGGTATTTAAATATCCCCAAAGTTGCCTTTCATGTTTGCGGCCGTCTGTTTTGCGTCTAATATGGTTTGTGGTCCCAGTTGGAGAGTAATTGAGCGAATCATTTACCCGCCATACGAGGCTCGGAGGCTGGCTCATTCAGTTAGGGCTTTGTTATTGTGAAGGAACGGAAGAAGTTGGACTGAACACTGCCTGTCATGATCCAATTAGGCCTCAAACAGGCAGGCTAGCTCACTGAATGAATAATTATCAATGCGACATGTGTTATTTTGTGGGATTAGATGGGGGTTTGCAGTGAAGCAGTGTGTTATGGCAGTGGGCTCAAAAATGTGCTCATAATATGCACACCATGTCTGTGTCATGTGAATTTTAAACACAAGAAAGACTGAAAAAAGAGAGATGTTTTAATGCACATTTATTTTTTTAAATCACTTGACCAAATGTGGCATTTATGGATATCGTCAGAGAAAACAGAAGGCGGTAAAGAAGGATAACTTTGCAACAAAATACCCTTTTAAAAGTAGTTTAAAAGTAACCAGATGAACTAATGAAAATTTAAAAAAAATAATGCGTAAAAAATATGTGTCAACTCTGTTTGTTACAGGTTGAATTTCTTCAGAGATGTTCCTGATTTCAGAGTATTGGCCTGTGGTGGTGACGGCACTGTGGGCTGGATCCTGGACTTTATTGGTACAGAATATGTTACTTTTCAAACATATTTTATTTTATCACAACTTTGTCAAGAATTTGGTCCTTGTGTTCATTCAACAAAAACTCCAAACCTTCTGGGGTGCCACAGTACATGTACACATACTACATTCAGTTACCTGTAAAGTAATAAACATAGTACTGTAGCACTTAAACACCCCATTTCCTTTTTTGGAAAAATTGCCTTTGTTTTTATTATTTTTCAAAGGCTGCAGCACTCTTGTTGTCCAGCCTGAAATGGTAAAGCGTAATAAATGGGTTGTATATGAACACTTTCATTACATCCAAGCCTGCGTATTCAGGGGTGGTAAAATGGGATGATTACGTGAGTTGGAAAACAACATATTAGTCATCATTTGAAGGGAAAAAAATCACCTGGTCTTCTCTGTTTGGTCTTGAAGATGTGTTACTTCTTTGGGCTCTCAAAAATTGCCTCAATTTTTTATCAATCAAAACAAAGAGAGGTAATAACTGTCAGGCAAAATGTGTCTCTTGAAATAGACTGTACAACTGGACATTCATGTTGACTTGTAGTATTACAAGTTGGGCTGCAAAAGGGATTTGACGGTTTCTTTGCAAGTTCTTGCAGTGAGTTTGTTTTCTTGGTTTGGCCTTGTTTCGCATCGTGTTGTGATATTTGTCCCGCTGCTCCAGATAAGGCCAACCTGGACAGGAACCCCCCTGTGTGTATACTTCCTCTTGGCACGGGCAACGACCTGGCAAGATGTCTGCGATGGGGAGGAGGTACTGACAGAAAACAGATACATAACAGTGAACAACATGGCCTCACCTCCCTTTTCTGTAGTTAAAGGTAGAGGTTTAAATGTCCCACATTAGAACTCCAGTGTTAATATTACTTATAACACTATAATTATTCTAGAACAACAATGCGACTGAAACTAATAATTACTTTATTGAATGATCTAAAAATAATATGCAAATTAAGTGATTAATTAGTGTACACAAATCAAAATAGTAGAATGCCCAGAGAGATCTCTACATGTCTTGTATTTTCCAGGTCAAATACAGAAATGTTTAGTGATATAAAACAAAGAAAAGAAAGAAAAGCAGCTTTTTTTTTTTTTTTTTACAGAGACCGCTTTGAGTTTTTGGTCAAAAAATTAATGGATTATCAAAGTTTTTTCAGCAGGCAGAGCATTAAACTAAATTCCACTATTAGAGGGCTGACAGCCAATGGTCATGCACAAAGTGTAAATGCATGTAGCACAATTACATAAATAGGGAGATTTCTAATATTTGCGTGTATTTTTTACCACAATAATTTTCCAAACTCCTTGAAATCCAAAACAGCATTTAGATCACAACGGGCACAAAAAAATCTCTAAAAACCAAAGACTGTATAGTGACGAAGGGTGTAGCCACAAGTTTTGGATTTAGCCACCTCCATCTTGGTTGTTACCAGAGGTGAAAATATTTGAAAGAGAGGGCATGGTGCAAAGTTACTTATCTTGCAAGGTGTACGCATGGGAGAATGGAGTAATGTATGAATGTATGTGAGAATTCTACAGAGACAGAGACCAGCTAAATAAAGTATTAAAGTATAAATAAAATACTGGAATACTAGAATTTCATTTACAAAAAAAAAAAAACTTCACAGACTATTTGTACAGCATATTGGTATGTTTAACTGAACATCACATGATGCATTAAAAATGCTCAGACTTCAGTCCCTAACAATACATAACTCTGATCCTTAATAAATGGGGGAGTTCACATTTGTAATGTAAACAGTTTTTTTCCCACCACGCTATAAACATTTTTTATTTCTGCTGTGAGGTTGGCATTTTGTCTTTAGGAGACTGACTCACTTTGCATCCAGCTGCAAATGGCCATTCAACGAACTGCAGTTTTTGGCACTTGTAAATTGGCTTAATTCTTTCGCAATCGGCAGACATACCTAATAAAGAACAAGACAAAATCTCCAACACATTATAGCCTAAGGAGTTTATAATTAAATCAGACAATTATAAATGACAAAAATAAATAAAAAATAAAATTACTGGGAGTAAATGCAATATATGCATGTATGAAAAGAAAGAACTCAGTGGTATTTTGTTGTATTTGCCCATGCACTTGCAGTCACAAAGTGTCAGTCATATGGCATGAGCTATCCTAGACTAATCCTATTTTAACATCTCACTTGTCTCATCTTATTCTTCCTGAGGCTATGAGGGCGAAAGCCTCCTTAAGATCCTGCGGGACATTGAGAACAGTACAGAGGTGATGCTGGATCGGTGGAAGATTGATGTCACACCCACAGACAAGGAAGAGCGAGGGGACCCAGTGCCTTACAGCATTATAAACAACTACTTCTCCATCGGAGTGGTGAGTTGTACACTGAGACAATGAGGTGCACAGATACCTTTTGTTTTAACTTGATACTTTATGTTATATGATTTTGGGGTAACACCCTCTGTCAAAACTCCGACAGGGACAGGGGTTAGGGTTAGGGTTAGGTTTCGCTAACCCTAACCTGTCATTGCATTTACGTTAAATACATTTTGATGTAAATAATCATTGTATTTGATTTTATGCATAATTGTGTCTGCACACAAGCAAATGGCAGCTGATTGCATGTTGCTTAGCAACTGCATGACGCCTCACTACAAAAACACCTGCTTGTGAAGAGGATTGGGGTAAGTCTCACGTTTTAGGTGTCAGATGTGACTCTCAAGTTGAAACAAACAAAAGAAAAAGCAGTAAACTGTTTAGCATCTGCATGTTCTCTGGGATTTTGGTGTAATTTCTTCACACATTTTTAATAATCAAAATAAACAACATAAATATTGTGACTGTTTTTGATTGAAACAAAAAAAAATCTATAAAGTAAACTTGCTTAGACCATAAAAAAATGAAGAAAAATGCATAAAAAGAACCAAGACAATGTGTAAAGTAAGATAAAATAAAAGATGCCAAAAATCTGAATCCATTCATCTGGACGTAGCGTTTTCAGTGGGAGAAAGAAAAAGACTGAAGAAGTCACTTGGATAAGTGACAAAATGTTTCTTCCACTGAAAACGTCCAGATGAACAGATTCAGCTTTCCGGGATTTCCTTACCTGGATTATTGAGCATGCATCAAGACAAAATAAAAGATGGTTTGAATGATCCTGGATTAAAAAAGAAGTACTTTAGTTTGAGTTGACATTATGTAAGTACAGACTGAGGTCATTTTTGTTTTGTTTCCTTTTATTATGAAAACCAAAAATGCAGCCGTAGGCTTTATGTGTAAGAGATGTGTTAAAACATGCTTGGTGAATTTTTCAAAATATGTTTAATCTTAGATAGATGCTGTATGTCCAGGTTGGGTGCAAAGGTTATAACAGGCTTATATCACAATGGTGGAGATGATAATAGACAATAAAAATACCACAATAAAGACACTCAACCATGAACCAATTACAATAGAAATTTCCTTGTGTGGGTGGCTCAGGTAGTAGAATGTGTAATCACAGGGTCGATGGTTTGATCCCTGTCTTTGGCAAGACGCTGAACATCAAGCTGTTTCCGATGGGAGGCCAGGGCCATTGGTGTGTGAGCATGTGTAAACAGGTGAATGGGAAGCATGGAAAGTGCTTTGCTGAAATACTATAAAGGATCTCTGTAAGTGGAGACAATTTACCATTTGTGCACTGCTGAGAGAACATGAATATGGCACTTCTTTACACCTTTTACACCAAAGGAAGGTTCAGTCATTGTAAGAAAGAGTTTCAGACACAGAATGATACCCGTAAACAGCTTAACCCAGAAAAAAAAATAGAACAAAAACAGAAGCTGCTAAAGTGTGGACTCTTGTGCTTAAAATTAAAATTCCTCTCTCTGTAATTTTTCTCTCTCTGTTATTGAAGGTTGAATAAAGAAAGTGGAACAGAGACTCGAGTACATGCAGTAACAGCCTAATCAGTCAATTTATTTGTTTTGATCACATTGTGGTTAGGCCTTTATTGAAATGTGCTCAAGCCTCAACCATCTCTGATCAATAAACAGGGCCTGTTTTGTATCTGCATGAAGTTACGCATCCATTAGCACCTCCCCTGTCCATCAGCACCATAATGACGCTGATTTCACGTAGCTCATGTTAGCCATTACTGATAAATGTCAGGGGGAAATATGGTAATTGACATTTACAGGTGGTAGAGGAGGGAGTCACTTGGGTTTGTCAGATTTGTAGAGACTATAGCAGGGGCATAAGTGATGCATGGCCTTAGAAATGTTAGCTGAATAACACCTCCAGCCTGGGCTCCTAATGACGATGTTTGAGGATATTAGAGGACAGGTCTTGTTAACATTTTGATAAAGGAGAACAATAGCTGTAATCTGTCTACAGTGATGAACATATGGTGATGTGTTCAGGGGGAAGTGGTAACAGTTTGAAATACATCTCAGAGCATTCATCCAAATGTTCAAATGCATTAATAGCCTAGCATAAATGTCAAACATACAAGTTACTTCATCTCCTGCTTCTTTTTTAGAGAGAACTGTCAAGTCAGATTTATTTGTATACCATTTTCAAAAACAGCAAATGAGTGTGCATTCAAAAAACTGACTTCGGAAAAAGTCGATCACCAAACAAGAAAATAAATGCATCACTATCAAAGAAGAAATGCATAAGAGCTTGAAAAACCAATAGCAAATTTAGATGTTAAGATGCGAGTGTGCTTAAATTCTTACAAATAGTTTAAAAAAAAAAACAGTTGAAAGTCATCTCATAATACATTTTATAAATCTGCATCATTATTCAGTATATAAACTGGCATAATGTTGAAATGGTAAATTCTAGTCTGCTTGATTTGTGATGGAGATTGTCTATGGTAAAAACAAACATTCGACCACATCCAGAGAGGCCTTTTAAAAAACACAGGCCATACAAAAGATTGATGTCACTACTGTGAAGTCACCTTTTGTTTGGTGTGCTATCATAGTAGCTAGTACCTAGTTTATACAAAAATTTACCCCCATACAGTTTTCACAAAGAGAAAGATGTTCTTTTTGTTCAAGACAGACATGTTTTTTTCTGCTCTGAAGTTCAAAGTTTTAACACGGGTCTCAACTGGTATTAACGATATGATAACATGTCAAGAAGCATTCATTCATAGTTGTAACTATGAAAAAGAGCCGTAGTGTATTTTGTTTTTAATGCTACAACTGGTTACTGCTGGTTGGATCCATACATTGTATATAAACTTGAAACATGGATGGGTCCACTTCACTGACTGATGACTGGAAGTGAGAGCAGACACTGATCAGCTACATCTCCCTGTGTCAGGACCCTTGTCAATCAAGGTGCCATGTCATTAACTCGAGTATAGAAAAGTTGTTATATAGGAGGAAACTATACATAGAAGCCTAAACTGTTTTTTGAACCAGGCTGTAAACATGCTTTTTAAATCTGTAAAGTTGGACATTCTGACATTGGACTCTCTGGGGAATGTCTTGCTTTTGGAGCCAGCTTCATGTGGCCATTAGAACTAACTTGTTTGTATAGACTTCTATGGGACACTACTGCACCCTTGATCTGTGACCTTAATAAACTTTCATGATGAGTTTTGCTATTTCCAGGTCTTATTTATTTAAATTCACTATTGAAATTGCAGAGTCAAAAGGGCGATAAAATAGGGTATGCTTTTGGACAGTCATACTTTGTGTTTGACAAGTCCCTACCGTATGGGTGCAAAGTCCCCCAGTTTCTTTGTCAAATCTTCACTGACTAGTGGGTGATGTCATAGTGGCTATGTCCATCTTTTATATACAGTCCATGTTCTAAATTCAAATACAAATTTTTATTTAAATAGGAATGATTACAGATCTCTTGATGCATGCTCAATAATCCAGGTAAAAGAATCCCAAAAAGTTGAATCTGTTCATCTGGACGTGGCGTTTTTTAGTGGGAGAAACGTTTCGTTTACCAACTGGTAACTTCTTCAGTCTCGAAAGAAGTTACCAGTTGGTAAACGAAACGTTTCTCCCACTAAAAAACGCCACGTCCAGATGAACAGATTCAACTTTTTGGAATGATTACAGAGTTTTGTAAATTGGAACAGGAGGTAACATGAGAGGGTGTTACAGATATAGAGTAGGTAAGAATGTGAGAATGACTTTCCATGTGCCAAAAGGGCAAAAACTCTCTTAAATCAAGGGCAATTCAAAATTTGAAGGTGTAATTTACTGCTGTTTGCTAATGGTACAGTCACACTAGGGAAAACAGCCAAAATTATTGCGACTGTGTGCAATGAACTTGTGATCTCATTAACGCCGTTGAAATGGTTGCTTTGAAGACAGGAACCAGGTCTGTGACCACAAGCAGTCAGTTGTCAGTTGGAGACAGGTTGCCTCCAAGCAGTTGCAACTTTTCCAATCGAAAGTAGTTGCCCAGAGGTTGAGGGTGTAACTAGATGGTCTCAGCAATTACTCGCAATTGGTTGCCAAATGTAAAAAAATTGAATGCAATCCCCGGGTAACCATTGTTTATTGAGGCTGCCATCCTATTTTTACTCTGGTGGGACTGAGCCATACGGAGGCATAACGTTGCGCCAAATGTTATATATTTTAATGTTTGTACGTGCAGTCAACCAAAAAGTACAGTACTCTAAAAATAACAGGAAGTTTTAATGCTTTAATGATTGCTTCTTGTTGAAACAAACATTGAAAGAAAACATCTTTGGCCTGACTGGTTCATAAACTCATTATAAACCCTATTGTCTTTGCTCTGTTAGTGGGATTAGTATCCAGTGGGCATGATGATGACAAATGAAGTTGTTTGTCGGGGATTAAGAAGACTTTGAGCTCTCTATGGATTTGAGTGTGATACAATATTTTGTTTGCATCAAGTTTTTTGCTTTCCGTTGAATGAAAAAAATGCATTAAAGATTATGCGACAAGTCAAGCTAATAATTACTTCAGAGATTATGCAGATGAAGAGTAGATTGTTTCTGTAATGACACTGTTGAAATCAAAAGATCAGCAATAGCAGCCAACTTGGACGATGAGTGTCAGTGCCAACATATGCTTGAATCCAGAATCATTTCCATGAAAGTCCTTTCAAATTTGTATTCATCTGGAGCAACCTAAAAGCAGAGTGGTTATGGTACATACCAGACAGGCTCGAAACAGCAAGTCCCTGGTTCAGATTTTGGCCAGCTCTCTCTTCATGTGTCTCTCTTTCTCATGTTCCCTTGTAAAAAAAGACCAGAGATGTTTAAACTTCTTCACATTTCTGATACTGAGGTCTGATACTGGTTGGACACAAATAGCTTATTATAGTAACTGAGGAACAAAAGTGTGAAACAATCTTAGTACAACTTCATTCCACATCATTCTAATCCCACAGCACAGGTATTTCTTCCAAAAAACGAAGGCCCATCTATTTTTCCTTTTCTTGAATTCTTTCAACCTAACCTTCTGCCATGGCCCAGTTGGACTGAGAATTAATGGTGCCATCCCTTTGGGAGGATGTGGAAGTGACGTGAAGTGTAATGATCTCAATCAGGGCCAGGGGTGAGAGACAGAACTAATCACTGAGCGCGCTCCGCTACCATAATGCAGTCAGTCGCCCTAATGACCCTGGCACTCCTGTCAAAGCCATTACTCTCCACTGTAGTGAAAGGCACATCAAACCGCTGAAGCCCACTCATAATTGGACTAAACTTTGAGCTATGAGAGGACATTACACATGTCCTGTATTAATTTGGGTGCCAGATTTTTACATTGGTAATTATTTGAGGGCAGCTGGGGGGGAGAAAGAGAGAGCTGACGGTGTATCAGACCCGCGAGGAGGTCAGTGTATGAGAATGTGTCATACATGTGTTCAAGCTGTGGCCCACTAGTCCTGTCATATTCAGGTTTTATGGTGTCTTTTTCACTAACACAGTCAGATGAAACACAGTGTTGCTCATTTTAAAATACATACAGTGTTAGTTAGGAAAACACGCTAATCAAAGTCCATGTAATATCTGAAGCTTTCACTCATGTCGCACAGTAGAGTTTACCCAGTTTACCCCATTTTCTGAGCTCTTTAAGGACATTTCTTAGTAACTGTGATTAAAAACTCACGCTTGACCTCTGAAGCAGCAGAAGAAATAAACAAATGTCACATAATCTTAATCAGCAGGTGGAGTTTTTTAACATGAATGTTGACCCCCAGATTTTCCGTAACAGCTACAATAACACTAGGTCAAGAAAGAAGGGTAAATCTCACAAATATTTTAACTGAGCTGGTCAGTTAAAATGACAAATTAAAATTAAATGATTTATTTTAAACACTAAACTCTTAACATTTCAATGGGAAAAAAATCACTAGAGGGATTTAGGCTCTGATTTAAGATCTTTTTGTTAAGCACTTTGTAACTTGTAACAAGTCATATATAAATATTGTTTATCAAATTCTGCAAACTCGTGTGTTAGTTAAACATAATGATATAAACTCAGAAAAACTCAGTGATGAAACCTAATGAAATTAGAAAGTATTCTTTGATAAGTCATCTTTGTCACATATATATCTAAAAAAAACCCTGAAACAGTCATTTTATACCACACATGTGATTGTTTCACTGCATTTTGAAAGACTAAGGCAAATGACGACACCCTTGATCAGTGATGTAGAAGCGTACTCCAGTGTGTTAGTATGCTGTAACATCAAGGCTGTTATATGGTGCATAGTGAATAATTTTTAAAAAAACAGAGGACAAGGAAGAAAAAAACTAGGTATTCAGCTGCTGTTCACTTGTACTTTATTGCAGGAATGAAAAGAAATAACTTTATATTCAGAATATTACAGTATTGTAATTTGCAATTTTCAATATTTATTAGATTGGTCAAAATTGTCACAAAATAATTTAAGAGGTAAAACAAAACACAAAAAGCACAAAGTAATTTTGTTTCACAATTTTTCGGAGGATCTTCTGTCATTTTTATTTTTTTTTTTGGTTTGTTTTTCTGAAATTTAAATTTAAATGAACATACAATATGAGCTTTGGAGCCAGTCATGCAATGTGGTGGTGAAGACTATTTCGTTTTAGTCCAAATGAAGGCTTAACAGTAAATGAAAGCTGACATAATAAGAATTTTCTTTTGTATTTGGATAGAGGTTCATCTTTTTTTTTAATAATTTTGCAAATAATTTTGCATGTTTGTCATGTTTTTATCTAAAATTTCCATTGATAAAATTATATTTTGTTATATATAGTATATATGTGAATACTGTAAATGTTCTGTATTTGTGATATTGATGTGGGCAGCATTAGACTGTATTTTTTAAGTTTTACAATTTAAAGCAAACAAATACTACAGCAGAACGACAAAGTGCTTTATCCACTCCGGGTTGCTTGAAATCGCTGTTTACTGTTGCAAAGCCACAGCTCCACTTGTACAGATCTCAGATAATAGACCCCAAACCAAAGGGGAGACAACCTCTCCTGGCTTTTGCTCTCTTGTTTGCAGCTATTGTCCTGTTTGTAAGAAAATCAAGTTACAATCTCTCAGATATATCCATCACCTCACCTTTCTTGCTCACGTTGGAAGCGTGAGGCGAGTCTGCGGGGATCTTGAAGAAATCTTTTGGTCTTCTGCTTACAGCGTCTTGAAGAGACATCAAGAGAAATTCCATTGATTTTTCTCTTTTGGCTTCTTCTAAATTTCTGTACAGAGAGCTAGCAGGGGGTCCTCCCTGTAGGTGCTGTTTCAATAGTGCCACTCAAAATGGAGTGGGTCAAAACAGATTGCTTCAGCAGAGGGGGGGTGAGGAACAAGCCCAGAAAGTTTACAGTAACTTTTCCCCCACTCTTTCTTGAGATGTCTTCAGAGCAAGATAAGTTTTCGTCAGAGTTTTTCACAAAGGCCAGCCTGCATTTTTCTGCTGACACCGACTTAGAAGTGTAAATTAAAGGAAATTTTTACTGTTATTTCTCCTTTATTAGTTCAGGCCTCACACCCTGAAGAGGTTTTCTGCATACTTTATGGCATAATTGAGTTCATATGTTTTGTTCACCTGCTTATTGGTGTCCAGATTAAACACCTTGTTTAGCATTTTTGCACAAAAGCTCTTTAATATTAAAATATACAATATATTTCTACTCAGGCAGCAGTGCTGTGTTGCAGTACATTTAAACGGTTAATGTCCAGATTAATACAAAGAAAATGTGCCACTGTGATGTTTTATAGGAAAATCTATTGGCAGGCAGTAATCAATTTGTCATGATGAAAATGAGATTAGAGGTAAACTATCATAAAATAAGCCCACGTGGCTACTCTCTACAGTTCATACACATTTAAATCTGATATTAAAAGGTGTTTTTGACTGCACTGTGACTTTATGCAAAAACGTGGAAACTGTAGATCTAAAATACAACTTTTTACCTATTGTTATTAGCTAAGAAAAACCTTTCTCATGTGGGGTGGTTAGGTGGTAAGGGTTATGGGAAGGATTGGGAAAATCTGGTGAGAGAAAAGTTGAGAGTGACATATAGAAAAAGGGAGAGATAAGAGGTGAGGAAAGGAGAGAGAGGAAACAACTTGGTTGCTGGGGTGTCAGCAGCATCCTGTGGGATAGTTGGGAGCAGGGCTTACTCACAATATGTGTTTAATTAATTAGCCCATATGGAGGCAGCGTGCTTTTCATCAGGGTCTCTGTCAATACAACTTCATCCAAAGCTCAGCTCCAAAGCCACCTTCTGCATACAGCTCTTTGAGAAGTGTAGAGTGAACTACTATCTTAAAATATCAGCTGCTGTAAATTTAAAGCTTTACATAATTAAATATTGCATGCTATTAGTTGCTGTAGTGACAGAAGAGTTTGTAGTTACAAGCACTGGATACTTTTTTTGATTTTTTATTTGTTCTCCTACAATTCCATATGTTGAATCATAAGTGTATACTTATAAGTGTCCAAAACTGTAGGTTGCAAGATTGAGATTCACTTATAGTCTAATTGGAAGAGGATGGATAGGTTGTTAAACTATTACACTAACTTTTTAAAATAGAACGTAAGATTAACGATTTTATTGTCTTTCAGGATGCCTCGATTGCACATCGTTTCCATGTTATGAGAGAGAAGCACCCTGAGAAGTTTAACAGCAGGTATGTTTCTGTTTTGTTCTTTTGGGCCATTGGAGCTATTGATATTAGGCGGGAGGCAGAGCACATCCTGGACCAGTAAATGACAGGGCTTACCCAGAGAGACAGACAACCATTCACTGTCACATCCACATCTATGGCCAATTTCAAATCAACAATCAACCTAACATGCAAACTCCTCACAGAAGGTCCTGGCTTAACACTTCCACTTTGAAATTCCTCATCAAGTGTGTTTTGAAAGTTGTGATGTAGTGGTGGAGATTTATTCTCTGCTTTGGGTTTAGCAGTTCTTTCGTAAACTTGTCAATGCCCTCCTAGCACTACTGAAGTGTCATGGCCTCACTGCACTCCCCATGTTTAATTCTGTGCTAGACTTGTGCAATAGTTCTGTAGTCTTTCTCAAGGTCGTTCAAAGTTTTTCTTTGGACATCGGCTGCTTGTGTGTGACACCTTCAAGACTGACAGCACAAAATTCACACAGTCTCCTCTGAAAGACAACTTAACAAAGAAACAATTTTAAATTGTATCTTCATGCACCTTGTTACTATTAGATGAATATATGAAAAATGCCAAAGATAACACAGTTTGATAGGCATAAAATAATATTTTTGCACGAATAAGGTGATTCCCAAAGAGTTTTTAGCTGAAAACTTGGCATATCTTGGCACGGTGTGCAGTGTGTCCTTATAAAAATTTGAGGAAACTGGACAAGTAGAGGACTAAAAAAGAAAAAAAAATGTCAGGCCTAAAAACTATCTACAACAGATGAACAGTATCTGAAAGTCATGTAGGAAAAAATCCAGCAAAGACCTGGCAACAGATGCAACTGGCCCTTCAGCTGATCCATCTACTGTTCACCGAAGCCTCATCAGAAATGGTCTCAGTGGCAGGATGGCTGTCAAGAAGCCATTCTTAAGAAAGGGAAACTGGGGAACAACTCTTTTGGAGTGATGAATCCAAATGTGAAATTTTGTACAGACGAGGTCAGGAGAAAGGTACGGCAGTGAAGTGTCTATAGCCATCTGTAAAACACGGTGGAGGCTCTGTTATGGTTTGGGGCTACATTTCAGTCAGTGGTGTTGTGGATCTTGTTCAAATGTTGTTAATGGAATTATGAATGCAGAAAAGTACTGTCAGATTTTGATCCACCATACAGTACCATCTGGAAAGCATCTGATTGGTAACAGTTTCATTTCTCAGCATAACAGTGATCCCAACAATTATGCCTGAATAGAAAAACACACAATAAAACACTATCAGTCATGGATTGGCCTCCCCAGAGCCTGGACCTCAATGTTGTTGAAGCAGTGTGGGATCATCTTGAAAGAATGGAAGAAAAGCCAGCCAACATCCAAAGAAGAGCTTTGAATGTCCTTCAAGAAGCCTGGAGAACTATTCCTGAAGACTACTTAAAGAAATTACAAGAAAGCTGCCTAAGAGAGTTCAGGCTGTGCTGA
>VUQS01045891.1:0-19151 GCA_015108495.1 Heterochromis multidens
GTGTGTCTCTGTGTGTGTGTGTCTTTGTGTCTGTGTCTCTGTGTGTCTGTGTGTCTGTGTGTGTGTGTGTCTGTGTGTCTCTGTGTGTGTGTGTCTCTGTGTCTGTGTGTGTGTGTGTCTGTGTGTCTCTGTGTGTGTGTCTGTGTGTCTCTGTGTGTGTGTCTTTGTGTCTCTGTGTGTGTGTCTGTGTCTCTCTGTGTGTGTGTGTGTGTGTGTGTCTTTGTGTGTGTGTGTGTGTGTGTGTCTTTGTGTCTGTGTGTCTCTGTGTGTGTGTGTCTGTGTGTCTGTGTGTCTCTGTGTGTGTGTGTGTTTGTGTCTGTGTGTCTCTGTGTGTGTGTGTGTGTGTGTCTGTGTGTGTGTGTGTGTGTGTGTGTGTGTGTGTGTCTGTGTGTGTGTCTGTGTGTGTGTGTGTGTGTGTCTGTGTGTCTGTCTGTGTGTGTGTGTGTGTGTGTGTGTGTCTGTGTGTGTGCGTGTGTGTGTGTGTGTGTCTGTGTGTGTGTGTGTGTGTCTGTGTGTCTGTGTCTGTGTGTGTCTGTGTGTGTGTCTGTGTGTGTTTGTGTGTCTGTCTGTGTGTGTTTGTGTCTGTGTGTGTGTGTGTGTGTGTCTGTGTGTGTGTGTGTGTGTGTCTGTGTGTGTCTGTGTGTGTGTTTTCCACACTACTTAGGGACTGTCACACTAACACGTGTGTACAGCCTGACAGAATGAATGAATGAATGAATGAATGAAATCTGTTTATCTGAGGTGACACCATGACCTCGTCTCCTTCTTCCGGCTGCTCCCTTTAGGGGTCACCACAGCAGATCATCTGCCTCCATCTCACCCTGTCCCTACCATCCTCCTCTGTCACACCAGCCCTCCACATGTCCTTCTTCACTACATCCATGAATCTGCTCTGTGCTTTGACACCATAGCTAACAATCTGATTACAGGTCATTAAGTGAGACACATCTTAGTCTCATTGAATCATCTGTTTGTAAACAGCAGCTTCAGACTTTTGGAGAATAATGTGTGTAATTAATAAGTAAGTTAATAACTAAGTGGTATTTAATTTATCCAAAAAAGTGGGAAATTTCTGAGTTACTGCAACCAAAAAAGTCACACAAACAATAACAAAATACATCATTTAATAAAGTAAAAGTTACTTTAAAGGAGAAAGCTACAGGAATTTTCCTGTATATAAAAAAATTGGTGCCCACCAAAGAGGTTTTGGCCTTCCCCCAAAGAAAAATCACCACCACTGATTTTTGACAGCTTTTTATGAAGTACTGTTTACTCGAGCTTCATATGGCCTGGGTCTGGAGCCTGTCCCAGCTGTCACAGGACGATAGACAGAGTTCACCCTGGACAGGTCACTCATCTGTCGCAGGGCTAACACATAGAGACCGACAACCATTCACACTTAGGGTCAGTTTAGAATTGCCAGTTAACAGCATGCATGTCTTTGGACTGTGGGAGGAGGAAACCCACGCAAACACAGGGAGAACATGCAGACTCCACACAGAAAGGCCCCAGACTGGATTCAAATCCAGGACCTTCTTGCTGTGAGGTGACAGTGCTAACCACCACAACACTGTGCCACCCGCAGTAGAATTCAGTGTAGTAAAATACGATAAACCAAAGTAAACAACACAGTCTCACTGCAGATCGTGAAATAGTCACGACAGCGTTGGTGTGTATTTTGTCTGATACTCACTGATATGAAAACTTTATTTTACAGAACATAATGCACACGTGTAGCCACAGGGTCTGTGGAGGGTACATCATGAGCAAAAGCCAGTACCCCTTTTTCACAGTTTTAAAGAAAGTGGTTCAGCTTTGCATCAGAATGTAAATGCTTGGTTCTCCATCTGTTTTCCACCTCCCTGCAGTTTTTTAATGAAACTTGACCTGATCGTTTTTGTGTCATCTTACTGTAAGTCACACAAATGTCACCGATTACATTGAGAGAACCTGTTTTTCAAGTAAATCCAGAGAAAAAAAAAACACAAAGCGATCTTTGCCCAGTTTGTAAAAACACAAGCAAAATATTGAAGTGTTTTGTGTGAAAATATCAAATATCAGGAACATTTGTTGTCACTGTTTTGGAAAATGTCTGTTTTTACTGATCACTGTGACTCATATCTTTTCAGGTGGTCAGCATCTCGATATTGATGAACTGTGCCCGCTCAGGTAACTGTTGGTAACAGCAGAAGCATGAAGGCTTTGATCCTGGTGGGGGGATACGGGACCCGGCTACGACCGCTCACCCTGAGTGTCCCCAAACCCCTCGTGGAGTTCTGCAACAAACCCATCCTGCTGCACCAGGTGGAGGCACTGGTGAAGGTATGGAGGAGATACCCTAAAGGATTTAATGATGCTGCTGAGAGGTTATTTTGTGTTGTACTATCAGTCACTGTGTATGTATGTGTGTGTGTGTGTGTGTGTGTGTGTGTGTGTGTGTGTGTGTTCTCAGGCCGGAGTGGACCACGTGGTTCTGGCGGTGAGCTACATGTCAGAGCTGCTGGAGAGAGAGATGAGAGTGCAAGAGCAGAGAGTACGTACAACAAACCTGCACTGTCACAGCAAACACAACCAGGTTTCTCCTGCATTGAGGGATTTATAGTGGATTATTTGGTGGATTTTAATCAGTTTTATTAATCAGGATTTCACTTTCTGAGGTGTAACTGTGCACAACACTCACTGTTCACAATGTTTGGTTTCTTGTTCAACAGTCTGAGAAACTGTCGTCTGCTTACAGTTTTCCGTGGCTTCTTGGTGTAGCCAGGGTATCCAGAAAGTGGGTGACAGATTTTGGGTTCAGGATTTCCTGTTCAGTCCACCGGTCATTATTCATGACTGCAGATGAATTAAAAAGCTAATAAGAAGCTAAATCATCCTCAGAAGATAGCTGATTGTTCTGAGATTGTATTTGGCCAGTGCAATCTGGACTGTTTACCTATATGCAAAAGTCTGGTCGAACATGATTGGTCAATATAATCTCAGACTACAAGTGGAATACAAATAGAAACCAGAAATCTTCCGATATGTTTATAGTGATTACTTTCTTACTTCAGGAGAGAAAACTAGTTGGATCCACTAAAGTAAACGTGTGTCTGATTGGCTGTAATTCTTCCTGTAAAAGTTATGACCCTCAGTGATAGAGCTGGGTGCTCCCCTTTGATGTGAGCTTCAATCGGTGGCTGATCACCTTACTGTGACTTTCTCAGATCCATATCCAGTTTTATTTGTCTCTCAAAGTATCGGAGAACATGAAATATATCTTGTTTTCTGCTGATGGTGTGATTGTTCATCTGTGGTGTGCACCTTTAATCAGCATGGCTTTACACTAGGTAATCTGTATTGTGCTCAAACAGGACCTCAAAGACTAGTTTGTTGTGACCTCTGTGTACTGTGGGGAATTAGGCTCAGGGACTGTTCATTTGGATTTTTGTGTGAAATGCTGTGATTTCTAAATGAGCCCAAACACCAAACTCCAACCTGAATGTTTCTCTGTTTTCTCCTCAGCTCGGGATTCGTATTTCTCTCTCTCATGAGAAGGAGCCGCTGGGAACTGGTGAGTTTCTCGTTACTAAAGGCAAATCCAAACAGGCAGGAACCGCTCTCTGCACTACAATAAAACGCCTTTATGCGGTGTCCAGTAATTCAAGATCGAGTAACTGTATTTACCAGTGTGAACACTGCAAATGTGTGTTTGTGTATAGCGGGTCCCCTGGCATTGGCTCAAGACTTGCTGAATGTTGACAGTGAGCCGTTCTTCGTTCTCAACTCAGACGTCATCTGTGATTTTCCCTTCAAAGATCTGCTGCAGTTCCACCGCAACCACAGCAAGGAGGGAACCATTGTGGTGAGAGAGACTGTCTCAGTGTTTCTTATGTTCAGCTGCTACAGACTGTCAGGTTTTTGTTTGTAAGGTGTTTTAGAGGAAAGCTGACTACTGTGGGGTCATACTCTGTATGTATGTATGTGTGTGTGTGTGTGTGTGTGAAGGTAACGCGGGTGGAGGAGCCCTCCAAGTACGGCGTGGTGGTGTTTGAGGCAGACAGCGGGAGGATCCATCGCTTTGTGGAGAAACCGCAGGTCTTTGTCTCCAACAAAATTAATGCTGGCATGTACATCTTCAATCCCAGCATGCTCAGCAGGATCCAGGTGAGGAGGCTCTCAAACACACTCGTGTCGATGTTAGTGTGTTATTAAGTAATGGACTCAGTGTTTCCCGGACATAGACCTTAACTGGGTGGGCCACCCTCTGATTATCTGGTATTGAGGTGCTGAACATGTTCAACAACTCATGAAACATTGCACATCCCACAGAAGTGGTGAAACTTACATACGGGGGATGCAAAATGGTTCCATACAAAGTTTCAACAAAGTAGTTCTGCTGCTTTATTTCACATACATGTATGAAATTCAGTGTATACCTTTAACATTCCAACACATACAAAAAAAAAAAAAGCCTCTGAGAACAATGACCCGAACCCAAAAGGAAGTCTGCCTCGGTCAGTCTTAGCTTAAGATTATTGCAGTGCTAAATTACGAAGCTTTTGAGGTTTCGTTTAATGTTGAATTTTGATGTTTTGCCATCAAACAATAACACGTCATAATTCAAATTTACATCGTCTGCTCTGCAACAAACTTAACATGCTTGATAAAGAGATCGTCATGCCACAGTCATTGCGCCACCTAGTGGCAAATAAAAGTATGCCTTTTGTTAATCAGTGTGATGCTAGCAGGAAACCACTTGACTGCAGCATGCCCTGATGTGTGGAAGTTGCAAGGCTGCAGCCGTCACTGCTTTTAGCTTTTTAGTTTTGAACAGAGAGAACAATGCCATCTGGGTCACTGTTCAGCCGATTATTGCGGTGGTCACTGATATCTAACTTCTTGACTAGAGCAGGTCTCGTCTTACATTCAGACGTACTCAGACTTCACCATTTTGGACTGTAGCTGTAGCAGTTCTTCTTCTGCTCTGGAAATCTGCTGTGAGATGGTGGTCCACTCTAACCAGCAGGTTAGCAGGTTTGTGTTCTGCTTCACGAAGTTGAAGAGCACACTACAAGGACTACAGTCGCCAGTTCCTCTTCAACATGGTGGAGTTGAAATCTGCTTGCAGGATGAGACTCACAGGAGAGGCAGCTGATTATGTGGGAGTCTGTGGGAAGCACTGAGACTATAGACACTATAGTTTTGTTTAATTTATGGAACATGTTAATGACTTTTGTGTGTTCTTTTGCAGCTGAGACCAACATCCATAGAAAAAGAAATATTTCCTGTCATGGCAGAGGAGGGGCAGCTGTATGCCATGGAGCTGCAAGGTAACTAACTAATACTATTACTGCAGTACTACAGCACAGGACTCTGTGCCTCCAATGGTGTAGTGGTCAGATTTTGCTTAGCAAGCAAAAGGACGCTGGTTCGACTCCAGCCGGAGACACAAATCCCTTTTGGGAGCAGCCAAAAGTCGCTTCAACTACAGCACAGGACTGTAAAGCTGTTTTCACACATGAACTATGGACTGTGTTGCTTCAGATGTGTTCTCACTGCTGAAAATACTCCGTTTGGTCTAGACAAATGAGCTGCGTGGATAGAGAGTACAAGAGGCAGGACACAAAGACTTTGTACTAGGAAGTTAGCAGGTAAAAGACCATTTAATGTCCAATCTGACTGAGTCAGATATTTGAGGTTTAGCAGCTCCATCTGTAATGTCAGGGCATGTGTGAAAACAGCTCAGTATACTTTATAGGGCTGCAGCCTTAGAGCTGAATTAGAAGACTTGACTGTGTTTCTCATTTGACTGTCTAAATGTGGACCTTCAAGTATAAATTGATATAAAGGTAGAGAAAAATGAGTGAAGGCTTTGTGCTCATACATGTGAGTTCTGAAAATACAGCTTTTGCCAAAAATAGGGCCCAGTAGAGAAGATCCTATTTATCAAAATGATGCACGCCAGTTCCTGAAAGCATACAGTGGTGACCTCGTCTTTTTCTTAACACAGCAGTAGGATCAGTAGGATGGACATATATTGTTTGAAACTGACCTGTGTGCTTGATCTCTGCAGCTCACAGCTCCACCAGACGTAAGTGTTTGGGCTTTTCATGTAGGTTTGGAGAGGAAACGTTTGTAGAAAAGCACCCCTAATCTAATCTTTATGCTCAGACCTAAAGGTTCTCTAGAGTTCAGATACACGTAACAGATCAGAACTGACCGGGCTGAGAACTGAACTGATCTGTTGTTGGTGCTTCTCTACATCCTCATTCCTCTCTGGGAGCCTTCAGCTTTGTTTGAAACAGTGGAAACATGTAGCTGAGCAGTCAGACCTCCACCCTGTCCTGTCCTGTAGTCCAGGCAGTAGTGGGTTTATTTCCCTTTTGAGGATGATATGATTTATAAAGTGTGAAAGAGTAACAGAAGGTCCTTGTGATTAGCAGCAGAGGATTTACTGAACTTTAGAATCACGGGATAAACAAAAAAGGTGGCTTTGATTTATTCTTTAAAGATGGCTTCAGATTACTTTTAAAATCCATGTGATGCATTTACTGACTGGCTGAATGGATTTTCAGTCAATATACCACAATTTTTTTTCTTGAATTTTATTTGATCACCGTTTTAAAACAAACACACACAAAAAACCCCAAACGTATTTACAGTATATTTATTTAATTAGTTTATTTTTCCTTGCATGTTAGCAGGATTGGTGCTCATATAGTTAAGACATCACTTAACAGAAGTCAGTGCATTTTCCTGTTATTTGGGGAGTCAACATTTTTTTTTGTCTTTAATAAAAACCCTGGTTAACGTTGGTCTTTCCTGGATGTTTTTATTCAGGTGTTTTGATTCGTGGTTTGCAGGTTTGTTGTTTAATTGAATTGTGAATTGAGGGTGATTTTTCTCCCTCCTTTTATTAAACAGAGACCTGTAGAAAATCCATCAGTTAAAACGTGAGTGTTTTAAGGCACTTGACAGTATTTTCAGTTTTTAGTTTAAATCTGTATCTCTGTCTGTCCTGGTTTCCTACCTTTCCCCCACAGCCTGGCTGCATGGGGGTGACACAGTGTTGCAGTAGTTAGCGCTGTTAGGTACTGGGTTCAAACCTCCTAGTTGATTTCTTTGTGGAGTTTGCATTTGTTTCCTCCTGTAGTCCACAGACTGAAGACGTGCTTGTTAGGTTGTAATTGGTGATTTTGGTGGGTGTAGGTTTAGATGTGGTGGTGCGTGTTTGTCTTTCTATAATGGACTATAGGTGTACCTCACCTTTCCACCCCTGGATAGGCTACAGCCCCCTATGACACTGAGCTGGATATTTGGTTAAGAAGATGGACGGGTGATCAGTACAGTGCAGCTATGAGAAGAAAAATTAAAACCTCAGTTGTTGTGTGCAGTTGGTGCATTAAAGTCTGCCTCTCCTGATCATGTGACCTTGTTCTTCAGTGACTCACTTGTTGGAGATCACGAGGAACCTTCTGGTTGTTTTCATGCTAACTGACAGCTCCCACCGTCTGTCTGTCTGTTGTCTGTCTGCCTGTCTGTCTGTCTGTCTGTTTGTCTGCAGGTTTCTGGATGGACATCGGTCAGCCTAAAGACTTCCTGACAGGGATGTGTATGTACCTCCAGTCACTACGACAACAAGCTCCTGAGAGGTTACGCACAGGCCCCGGTTTTCTTGGCAACGTCTTGGTGGTGAGTGCAGCTTGTTGACACCACATCAAATAAAGGATTGTACCCCATGATGATGATTATCTTTTTTTCTTCCTCTCTGAAGGATCCCACGGCGCAGATCGGGGAGAACTGCACCATCGGCCCGAACGTCACTATTGGCGCCGGTGTGGTTGTGGAGGACGGCGTGAGGATAAAACGGTGCACGGTGTTGAAAGGGTCGAGGGTTCGATCACACTCGTGGCTGGAGAGCTGCATCGTGGGGTGGAGCTCGTCAGTCGGCCAGTGGGTGAGTTGGGAAAAATTTATTGAGGGTCTTGATTTATTTATTTATTGTGAGAAGCAACTAACTGCGAGAGCTCATTTGGGTGTTTGATATCTGTATATCTATATAACTTAGCCTAGTTATTTTGTTTCTTTTAAAAGCTTGTTGTATCGGCTTATCCTCTTGTAGAATTGTTCAAACTTATCTTTTTTTTTTTTTGTCTTAAACTAATAACCAAATGCAATTCTTGGCCACTATTATAATCTGCCCTTTTCAAATAACTTATTCTAATATGCAACACTTTTGCCAAAAAAACAGTAGGAGATCATAGGGAGTACTGAATAAATCAGAACTACTACACGTGCTGTTGCAGCCCTACTCATTACCCCGTCTGATTAAATCCTCTCTTTCATCTCGTACTGTGCATGTACAAAGACTTGGTATGTGCGATGTTGGATAACTTGTCTCTGGGTTAATGTGCGTCCTCAGGTGCGTATGGAGAATGTGACTGTGCTGGGGGAGGACGTGATTGTGAATGACGAGCTTTACCTAAATGGTGCCAACGTCCTGCCTCACAAATCCATCAACGAGTCAGTCCCGGAGCCACGGATCATCATGTAGCATCAGGTGGAGGAAAAATCCCAGCGCCTTTTATATGAACTTGATGAAGACCCAAACTGTGCCAGAAGAGAGGGAGGGACAATCAGGCAGTTGAAGGGAGGGAGGAGGAGGAAGAACAAAAGTCTTCTTTTTCTTTTTTTTAAATTAATTTGGACTTGTTTTAGCCCTGCTTGGCTGCATTTGTCAGAAAGGGTAACGTATGTCAAAGAAAGTTTCTTAAAGTACTGACAGGTCAAACTCTCATGTTGGTGAATATGTGAAAAGACGAGAGAGGGGGCAGATATACTCAGTGGAGGGACTAAAGATCAGTGTACTTAGGGGGGGTGTGGGATTAGAGAGCAATATGAACACTGCTGGTTAGATTCACTATGCATTTACACTTCCAGAACAGAATGATCAAACCACAGCTACAGGTGGATATCATGACTGATGCTGAGATTCTGATCTGACTTATTGAAACATAATGCAGTATTGGTCACAGTTAAAGGTCCAGTTTGTAGGATTTCTGATGATCTGTTAGCAGAAATGTAATACAGTATTCATAACTAGTGTTTCTACAGTAGTCCAGAAAGGACAAACAGCACTTGCTATAGGCACGTCCTTTCACATTTTTCAGTGAAATGAATGGAACTATAGGTGGTCCTCCTATTTATAAACCATAGACTGTATAACAAAGATGGACAGCCACCACAGTTGTCTTGTGGACTTAACATTAGTGTTATGGCTTCCACCAAGTTGTTTTTTTGGACCTAGAAGTGACCATATTTAGACAAGAGTGTGAAGTGTGAAGTTATCAGCTGGGTCCACTTAGCAGAGGTGAAGACTAGCAAAGACATGAGACCTGTGTCAGCACACCTGTCAGTCGACGCAGCCACAGCCCCAGTTTTAAGCCTTGGCAAAATCCAAATGGTTGAATTATGTTTATATATAAAAACATCACCATCCAAACAGTAAACATGTTTGTTTCTGCTTCAAAATCAGATTTTTTTAACACAGGAGTCTGTCGGGACTGACTCACTTTTGGAACCAGCCTCAAGTGGACATGAGAAAAACTGCAGTTTTTGACAGTGATGCTTTGGCTTCAGTTCAGCCCTGGAGGTTGCTGCATATTGGAAACAAAGGACCATTCAGTGTGTTGCACTCTACAACCTCACCACTAGATGTCACTAATTCCTACACACTGGTCCTTTAAAGCCACAGCTGTTTATTAATGAGGGCAGCAGAACAAGCTTTAAGCACCTTCATGAAAATGTGAATGTTTTGAGTTAGGAATCACGTTTGTGTCCACCTGAATGTAATTTACATCACATAACACTCGATAATTTGATCCGCTTTTATACGGAAATACTGATAACTGCAGGTTTAATCATGGTAAATGATTATGTCTCATGACCTTGATGAACTTTCCAGGTTTCTCTGTTCTTCCTTTTTAACGGTTTGCTTCGATGTCAGACGAGTTACTGTTCAGCAAGAAGTCTCAAAAATTGGGGTGGGTGAGCTGAAAACTTTATAGTATGGACAACTTTAGTCTGCCTTGTGATCTGCTTTTCAGATTAATTGTACAGATTAAATAAATATACAGCGCTGTCTAAAAGTTCTTACTACACATGAACTAAGCAGAAGCGTGTTTTGGTTTTGACACAACGCTCATTGGATGCACTACTCATCTTAGAGGCGTAACAGCAGAAGAGAGAAACGCAGATGAGGAGAGAAGTTGGGATAGAAATCACAACTTCCTGTCACGGTTTTCAGAATAAAATCAGAGTAAAAACAGAATGCTTTGATCTGTAAATTGGTCAGTTGGCCTTCAGCTTTACGTAGGAGTCAGAGCCGATGCCAAAAAGCTTGCAACAGCATGGCGCCAGAAAATTGCTGGGCCCAAAACGGGAACCACTGACATCACTGAAATCCACCAATGATTGGCAGATGCAGCCCACAGATTCTGTCTGCCATGACTTTCTTTCCACGAAAAGTAGTCCAGCTCCTGCTTGCACCTCTGTGTAAGGCAGAGTCATGATTCCCAAAAGATCATCATGTAATCTTTTGACCAGATAGCCCACCCCTAAACAGAATGTAGCAGACTTTCAGTAACAGGCTGCAGATGTTTGAGTCAGACTGCAAGCGGGTGAATTTTATTCTGATTTTAGTGCTTCTTAAGGAGGACCAAAACACTTCTAATCTAATTGTTGACTTCACCTTAGTGTACACTGTCAATCCAAGCTGAACTTCTCAGCTGTATGTCCATTAGCAGCTAGCACATTGACATGCTAATGACACGTAATATTTAGCATTTGTTAGCAATGCTGCATTCAGTGGCAATGGGAAGGAAACTCTGAATTTCTGATCTCTGGTCAGGAAACTCCAAAGAACACCCCCCCATAGGTCAAATTTCTCACTTGGTAACTCAGGTTTCTCAACTCCAACTTCAGCATTTTCATCATTCACTACAAAATTATTTAACAAAGTAAATGGCACATATATAAATACAGTTTCTGTATTTGAGTTTAGCTTTTATGATAACTCCATTTACTTGAAATTGCATTAGTATTGTCAAAATCATCAAGTTTTCGGTATCAACAGTATTAACACTGTCATTAACTTTGCATCATGTGCGTTCTGTGTTCAATATTTGATTTTTACAATTCTCTATGTATATAATTAAATGGCCACCTTTCAAACAAACCTAACACTAACGTTCTAGGCTAATGACAGGCCTTGTTTTACTTCCTGCTATTTACCATAAAATCAGATCATTTTGAGTCCCAGCTAAGCACTTAAAGTCAGCCGAACCCAGTGGAAATTCTGTCTATCATTAGAACTACTGCTGATACTTTTCTTTGATTTATTTCAGGATCATAAATAAATTTTCAGTCTGAACTTATAAGCCAGCATGAACAAGAAGTTTAAGACTCCTAGGAAATTAAAAATCTGAAACAAACAGCTGCTGATCAGCCCTGTGCTGAGACTCTGATTCTAAAG
Organism: Heterochromis multidens; assembly: GCA_015108495.1. NCBI lineage: Eukaryota > Metazoa > Chordata > Actinopteri > Cichliformes > Cichlidae > Heterochromis > Heterochromis multidens. Next base: position 11,516 of record VUQS01045891.1, read on the forward strand.
CCAGCGAAGAGTCCATCGGAAAGGAGACACAACTTTGGTTGGACTGCTTAAACACCCTACTACCCTTTTTGTGGTTGAAGGTCATCACTGGAAGGTGATAAACATGCCTGCTGTTTTATCTCAATCTGAGATATGAACTAAAATATTGGTCAGCTGAAAAATATCTTATTAGTAACAACAGATGAAATTCATAATCCATGAATGTCAGAATTTAATGGCCGTCCTTAAAGTAGGTCTGGTCATTTCTGCTCGATTTTACTAGAGCAGCTTTGTATTTTGACAAAATATTAGGGCCACAGAAAGTAAAAAGGAATTTTAGGGGCTGGGGAAACGGTAAGAATTTTCACAACTTAAGTCCTGACATTTATGAGAAAAAATTTGTCCAGCTCAGAGGATGACTTGTCTTTTACTTGTTCCCCCCAAATAAGCCAAATGAGCTTATACCTTGTTGTCTGTTTTAAAAATATGGTTGTCATTTAATAATAATATATTTGGAAAAAGGTGTTGTTGGTGTACAATATCATGAGTTATTGATCCTGGAAGTTCAAAAGTGTGAATTTCATTTCACTTAACCTTGAAAAGTGAAGTGATATACGAATACGAATATAAATACGAATACGAATAACTTTATTGATCCCAGAGGGAAATTCATTTGTCTGACAGCTCATCTGCTATTTATATGAGAATTGTAAAGCCTGATGGCATGGGTCCTTGACCAAAAGAAAGCAAATTATTTTTCTCATAAATGTTTTTAAAAAATTAACCTTAAACTAATAAGACTTAATATGCTATTATACTTCATGATTCACTGTTCAAAAGAATTCATATTTATCTTATTCTGGGCCATGGTTGAGCTCCACAGTTCATCCTCTGTATGAAACAAGCTGTTTTAGCTCCTTCTTTCTTCTGACTGGCTGACCGTCATAAACAAAAGGGTTGAACAGCAGGTGGGTGGGGCTTCTGTGCTCTCAGTCAAAGCTGTGTGGATATCTACTCTGATTGCCCTCGTACAGATACAAGAGTAGAAAAAAACAAAAAGTGAGTGTTTAGAGCTTGAGGCACACAGGGATTCCTTTACATACACTGGCCTCATGATTTGAAACTGATCATATTCGTATGAACATCCATTATTGTAACATTATATTTATGCCAGAAAACAAACAACATACATCAAACAACAACATCTTTAACAGCTGATAAGGCATCTCACTCTTGAGACTGACTGAATCGAAATTTATTCTAAATTTAACATCTGACAGTCTGAGCTTCAAACTCTGGATTTGTATGACTGATTGTAAAAACAAGGTGTTTTAGCTTAAAATAATTACACACCTGAAAATGTTTTAAGGGTATCTATTATGTTTTTCTGTTTTGTGTCTTAATGTTACTGGGTCAGATTTTCATATTAAATGTGAACAAAATAAATGTCTAAAGGTTCGAGCTCACTGCTCTGAAGGTTCCAATGTTTTTGGATTTCTTTACATGGTTATTTGAAGCAGGCAGAGTGCAGACAGTACAGCTCACAAGCACTGGGCGCTGCCCCTCTGCAGGCTTCCAAATGATGGCCAGTCAGAAGACAGGGGGTTTTAAAGAGAGTATGAAAAGAGGGGCTGCATAAAGGGTTAGAATAAGAAAAAATAAGGATTGTTTTTAAACTTGGAATCATGCTATGCCACTGTGGAGTCTTAGAATAAAAGTATAGAGCAGGAAATTGAAAATGTAAGTGTAATAGTTCCCCCCTTTAAATATACTCTACTGTGGGAGGTTTCTAAAACTCGTCTTTGTCAGCTCCTCGTTGCAGGTGAATGTTGTGTCAATCCACACTCAGCACTGGTCTCTGGATGTAAAGCGATGATTCTGCTGTTTGTGATGATCAGTATGTGGTGTTTTTGTTTTTTTTGTAAAGACAAAAATATAATCTAGTGACCACATCTGCAACACGTCTGGACTCTTATTTTATTTTTGGATGTTTTCCAGGTGAAGGTCACGAAGTCTCACTCAGCCTGTAATGCCAGTGATGTAGATCATCGCCACAGGGGGACTCACCTTTCTGAATCCTCTGTATAACCCATGAAATGTGAAGTGAGCAGAGACTTGATGTTTTTCTTGAAGTATTCTTTGAATAAAATTCAATAATAATAATTATTAATATTAATATAATAATAATAATAATAATAATAAGTATTTTGTGAATATTCTAACTTTAGAAGAGGTATGAGGACTTTAATTATAAAACAACCTTTTCTTGTATGGAGTTTTTTTTTTTTTAACCTGATGCACAAAACATCTGGATGCATTTTTTTTGTTTTACATTTAAATCCCAAATCTTTAGGTTTTACAGAAGCTTCTTTTACCTTTTTTAGATTTCATCACTAAACTACATTACAAAGTGAAATAAACACACTTCAAAAGCAAAAACAATACTCAGTGGTATACATCTCAAAATAATACAAATATAAACATTAAACTTGACTCAAAAAAAAAGTTATTACTAAATATAGTGAAAAATCTCTTACAGACCTGGTGATCCGATGGATCAGGGTGTGTTCCTCACTGGCTAAAACTGTCCATTTTCTGTCTATCTCTACAGTGCTGTACAACCAAAAGCAAAATGTCAAAAAAGAGAAAATATTGATAACACAGAAAACTAAAACGGCTCTTTGAAGTGTCCAAAACTGCACATTTTCACAGATAAAATTATTTAAACTTATAAGAATAACTATTACCAGTCAGATCAAGTCAGTTTATTTGTAGAGCCCATTATCACACCTAAAGGGCTTTACAGACATATGTCACATACAAATACATTAAAAGAACAAGTATTAAAGTATTAAAAGTCTAAAACCTTGTAAAACAGAGGAAAAAAAGAAAAGGTAAATTAATGTTATCTGGAGTTAAGAAAGTTAGTCAGGTTTTCCAAACTGAAAATATGAAATTATTATATTATTCAGGCTGATTAAAAATGGCATTTTCCCTAACAATGTGCTCCGTGAAATCTCACAGACCACATATGGGTGTGACTCCAGTCCATCAGAAGCTGAATGTGACGTTTCTTGCAGACACTTTGTCTTTTTCGTGACTGCTCAGACTTATCTGCCAGACAACTATAAACTGTATATAAAAGATGGATGTAGAAAATGACTCCACCCATTGAGATCTTGGTTCTTTGTAGCCAGAAGTGGCCATGTTTGAATGAGATGGTAGCATGCAAAGTTATCTGCTAAAGTGGGCAAGCTGCATCGACTGTATCGGTGCAGCACAGATGCAGATCCCTGGGTCAGGCCATTAAAAAAAAGAAAAAGTAAAAAATAATCAAATCTAAAAATTTTCCCACCTGACCCTCTTTTACCTTTACACTATGAAAATGTCTCCTGTTACAGGTCCTCAAAGGAGAGAAGGGTGGAAATTTTGCTCTTTTTTTAATTTGAGGTTATTTTTTCACCATTTCTCGCTGCTTATGAACACATTTAAAATCTGTTAAAAACTGCAACCAGATTAATTTTACACCCACTGCAAATGTCACAATCTAAAGCCAAAAATCAATTTTTTTAAATTGCCAACTTAGAAAGTCAGTGTCATGGTATATATCATAGATTCAATAAACTACACCAGTTTAATATATATGTTTATCTACTATAGAAATTTAAGTTTTTTTACAATGGGTCCACATAAAAAAAGCCATTTTCTGTGAATTAACTAAAACTCTGTTTTATTATTACAGGACAGTCTGAGCTACCAGAACTTTTTCTGTAATTTTATGCATTTATTTCTTACAATTTAAGCCCAAAGAGTCGTGCTGAAAGATTTCTTTCATTTACTACAGCAGCATTTCTTTATCATGTAGAATAGAAGACATGCTTATGAAATTGTACTTCTTTTTCTTATATTAAGATATCTCAGGGATTAAATGTGTAGTTAAACTTCTTTACACTGACAGAAAGGGCCGTTTCACTGGTCCAGCTCACTTAAGATCAAAGTGGGTTGTATATGGCCCACAATGTAAAATGAGTTTGACATCCCTATAGATCCCTATAGATGTCAGACTCTGTGCTATAGATAAACAGAAACAAGCATTGGTACACTGGATGTTTGACTTTACTTTAAAAGGTCGTACCACCATGTGGGATAAGGGGCTGCTCAAAAGTTAGAGCATATGAAAGGTCTCCTTTTTACCTGCATTTTGAAACCAGACTCATCTTTTAGCTGTGATTTCTTATATGTCAAAATCATTTTCCAATAATTTTTTCTACTCATATTTACACTTACACACAAGAATGTAGCTTATGGCTGTGAAGTAGTGAAACAACATCATGGAGGATCTGAGTATGAGCCAACAGCTCACAGTAACCAGATGTTTCCCTCTAATGTTTAGCAAAGTGAGTAAAAGGGACGTTCTGTGGTGTGTCAAAAATTGTCACAAGTTGAACAATGAAGCAACAAACTGCTAAGAGAGCATCCACTGATACTGAGAACTCTCTTCTGGCTTTGTTTGTACTGAACACAAACAAGATTTTGGCTTTAGGTTGTGACACTTGGAATGGGTGTAAAATTGATTTGGTTGGAGTTTTAAGCAGAGCTTAAATGAAAAAATTTCAGCCCTTCATGTGGACTGATACAACAACACTAAAAGAAAAAAGAAAAATGTTTAAAGAAAACTCATTAAAACCCAGATAAATTTGATTTCTGGTGGAAATACTAGCTGTAGATAAAGAGGGCATGTGCTGTTCCACTCTTACAGGCACTGCTAAAATCTTCATTGGTACTTTATTGTGGGTGCCAATGTAAGGAAACAGCTTCTCAGTGAAATTGAGCTTGAAGGTGTGTATGTGTGTGTTGGTGTCCAGATCAAAAAACAAGAGCTTCCCCCTGTCACAGTCCAGCTGAACTTTGACCCTTTGGAGCTTCTTCACTGAAAGAAGTTTACCTGGTGGTGGTGGTGAAGAGGCTGCTTTGTATTTTCCATCCTGGACACATATTTCCCAGAATCCCGTCTGTAATTGTTCTTTTCTCTTAACAGACTCTATTAGCACACCAAGGCACCTGATTCCATCATTTCTAACCTCAACATCCCAGCTGTGAGTCCCTGAGTCGAAGCCCTCAGATCCCAGAACAATGAGATGATTGTCAAACCTCTCTGGATTCTCTGGAAGCTGTTGTCTCTCACCAAGACTCACACTGGTCAGATCTTCAGAGAGGATGAGTTGTTGATGAGCAGTGTTTGGATCCAGAATCACTGGAGTGTAGGGGACCATCTCCTTCATCTTCTTCCAGATGTTGAAGGTTAAGTTGCCCAGGTGTTGGGCCACATCTATCAAAGCTCCGGAGACTAGATGTGGATCTTCCAGCAGGGGCGCTGTTGGACTCTGTTCACTGCAGCCTTGATGTTCTGCAGGAATGAGACGTCTTCAGCTCTCAGCTCCTCCTCTGTGGCTCTGATTGTGTCTGAAAGAGTTACCATCTCTCTGTTTAGAGCCTCAACCTTCTCCTTCATCATCTGACTCTTTTGCTCCTCTTCTGCCCTCAGATCATTGATTCTTGCCTTTTCTTCTTCATGTAGAAACTGGTGCAGCTTTGCAAACTTCTCCTTGATCTGCCCCTCTGTGTGAAGGGCTTGGACTTTAATGTGTTCTGCTGTTTGATCAAAGTTTCCTTTAACTGTTTCAAGGTGCTTCAGTTACTCTTTTAAGGGCTTCAGTAATACCTGAAGCACTTTTCTGTGATCCTGTGCAGCTTCTTTGATGGTTCTGAATCTGTGTTTGTTGTGTGTTTTTGAATCCCTACAGATGACACACACTGGTTGCTGATGATCCAGACAATAGAGTTTGAGTTTCTCATGGTGCAGACTGCAGAGAGGCTCAGAGTCTGAAGAAGCTTTTTGATCTCCCTCCAGTAAGAAGGTCTCACACAGGTTCTTTAACACCAAGTTACAGGATGGGTCATCTGACAAATGTAAATTCTTACAAAGTGGGCAGTTATGTACTGGCTTCTCCTTCCACCATGTTTGCAGACAGTCTTTACAGAAGCTGTGGCTGCATGACAACATGACAGGGTCTCTGAAGATATCATAGCAGATCGAACAGGAGAGATCCTTTTCAGCCTGAGAAGACATCTTAACTGAAAGACTGAAGATGTTTCTAGAAACTTACTTTTCTTCAAGCTGTGGCTTCTTTAAAAGTCCTTTTCATAACATGAAATCAGCAGTAGGTAGAAGTGGCAGTTTCCCAGTTCTTTGGTATTCCAGTGTTCGTAGTATTCTTTCCTCTGTAGTTCCTCTCTGCTCTGATGGTGAATCTCAAACACACTGTTCACAAAGTGAAACTGTGACATAGAACACATGCAATGTGATGCCTGCTTCAATTCCCATTAATGTTTCTATTGTGGCTCTATGTGGTCATGCTACCTCTGCGTTTAGAGTTCTTTTGTCTGTTACAGCCAACCAAAATGGTGGAGAACCAGGATGTTAGATCATATCTCAGCAACTGTCACACATAGGAGAAATTTGCCTTCAGGGATTTCTGCCTGGCAGACTCTCTAACATCTGGTTAATGTTGCTGTTAAGATGTATTGTAACCCAGCAGACAGACAGGAATACTGATGATTTGGAGAGTCCTGCAAATAGAGCATTACAGTAACCTAACCTGCTTGATATGAAAGCATGGACCAATTTCTCAGAGTCAGTTTGAGAGAAGAATTTATTTTACTTTTGTTTGGCATCCCACAGCAGTGGGATTAAATTAGTGAATAAAATGAAGTGAATAAAGTAAGTGAATAAAATATTTGTATAATGTTAGCTTAAAATCAGCTGTTGTTGTTGTTTAGCCGGCTCTTGTCAGCTGTCCGGAGATGGGAGGGTCGCATGTTTAATCTGCTGACAATAAGCAATTGTGACAATATGGGGAATAAATAAACATGTTTATGCATGTTTTTGTATGTTAGAGCCCTGACTTCAGTTCAGGAGATGAGGCTTGAAGTGAGGAGGAAGAGGATGACATTTTATTCAGATGCTGGTTGTGTTGTCTCTTTCCTTTGAGTTTTTATTTCTTTGATGAAGGGTTCTCCTTCTCAGATGACAAAATATAGGTATGATCCTTCAAATCTTGAGTCTGAAGGTGCAGACACGAATTGAAACGTCCCTTCATGGGATGCGAATGACTACGAGTTCCCTTCTCTTCTGCATTTGCCGTACCACGTACACTACCAGTCAAAAGTTTGGACACACCTTCCCATTCAATGTTTTTTCTTTATTTTCATGACTATTTACATTGTAGATTCTCACTGAAGGCATCAAAACTATGAATGAACACATATGGAATTATGTAGTAAACAAAAAAGTGTGAAATAACCCAAAACATGTTTTATATCTTAGTTTCTTCAAAATAGCCACCCTTTGCTTTGATCACTGCTTTGCACACTCTTGGCCTTCTCTCAATGAGCTTCATGAGGTAGTCACCTGAAATGGTTGTCCAACAGTCTTGAAGGAGTTCCCAGAGATGCTGAGCACTTGTTGGCCCTTTTGCCTTCACTCTGCGGTCCATCTCATCCCAAACCATCTCGATTGGGTTTAGGTCAGGTGACTGTGGAGGCCAGGCCATCTGGCGCAGCACTCCATCACTCTCCTTCTTGGTCAAATAGCCCT
>VUQS01045895.1:0-12278 GCA_015108495.1 Heterochromis multidens
AGATGGCCACAACAGATCATGTGCTTAGTGAATACCTCAGGCAGCAGAAACCCGAGAAAGGAGAGGAGGAAGAACAGGAAACATCATGGAAGGACAGGCCCCTGCATGGCATGTACCACCAGCAGAATGAAGAAGTGGCTGATATTGAGAAATCCTACCAATGGCTGGACAAAGCTGGACTGAAAGACAGCACAGAGGCACTAATCATGGCAGCACAGGAACAAGCCCTAAGCACAAGATCGATAGAGGCTGGAGTCTACCACACCAGACAAGACCCCGGGTGCAGGCTGTGCAAAGATGCCCCTGAGACAATCCAGCACATAACAGCAGGGTGCAAGATGCTAGCAGGCAGGGCATACATGGAACACCATAACCAAGTGGCTGGAATAGTATACAGGAACATCTGTGCCGAGTATGGCCTGGAAGTCCCAAGGTCAAAATGGAATACGCCCCCTAGGGTGGTCAAGAATGACCAAGATCCTGTGGGACTTCCAGATACAGACAGACAAACTGGTGATGGCTAACCAACCAGACATAGTAGTGGTGGACAAACAGAGAAAGAAGGCTGCAGTGATAGATGTAGCTATACCAAGTGACAGCAACATCAGGAAGAAGGAACACGAATACCAAGGGCTGAGAGAGGAGCTGGAGAAGATGTGGAGGGTGAAGGCAACAGTGGTCCCCATGGTAATAGGAGCACTCGGGGCAGTGACCCCCATACTGAGCAAGTGGCTCCAACAGATCCCAGAAATGACATCCGAGATCTCTGCCCAGAAGGGCGCAGTCCTAGGAACAGCAAAGATACTGCGCAGGACCCGCAAGCTCCCAGGCCTCTGGTAGAGGACCCGAACTTGAAGGATGAAGATCACCCGCAGGGCGAATGGGGATTTTTTTTTTTTATATGTATATATTATTAATTTGCATTTTCTGTTTTTAAAATTATACTTCTTTAATCATAACTGTATTTTATATATGGTTTTTTGTTTATGCTTATTTTATGGATTTTCTTACTCTTATTTCATCAATTGTATTATGAATACCACTTTGTGCTATGCAAATACAAAATACTACCCTGTGCTACTCATAATGATGACAGATTTGCTAAGCATGACTGAACTCTGTTTTTGAGTGAGAAATGGGAAATAAAATTATCACATAGGAGTTATCAGTTTTAGCTTTTCTATAATTGTGGGGTGTAAATACAATTCCTTTTACATTAGTGATTTACAGTAATTTCCCTGTAAATTACCAATTTTAAAAAAGTAGGAGCTGAATTACATTTCCTGCATTTAATGAGTAAAGGGAGACCACACAGTTTAAATTTGTGATTTATTGGATAATCAAAAGTAAGAGAAAAAAAAGTGACTTAAAAGTGTCATCATTGTAATTGCTTATTTTTTATATCACAAATGATTCTATTGGATTAAGAGTTAGTTGTGTTTACATGCAGCTGAATGCCACTGCTGCCAAAATCAGTTTGTTAAAGCTGTTTATATGATTGCTTTTACAGATAATTCCTCATAACAATCTTGTTTACACAACTCTTCACTTAGTTGTGAAATTAGTTTTTTCTACAAAGAATTTGTTTTCAACCCATGAAGCTGACAACGCCAATCACAGAGGAAACTGTGCTTAATCAAATTATGTTACAATTAAAATGACTTCCAAAAAAAAAACAAAACAAAACAAAAAAACAATACCCTAACTATACACTTGCCAAACAAATTAGGAAGACAATGACACATGCAGTGCAATGGCACAACTGCTATTTTTGGATGAGAATACATTCACTAACAAAGAAAGTGAACATTCATTTGTTTCAAGTTATCACTGGAGTGTGTACCTGTGTAGGGCAGCTAGAAATAAGGGTTAAAACTGAATTATTTCATTTCTTTTTGTTTAAATACTATGGATTGGATAACCTACTTTTCTTTCATCTATTTCCTCACTTACTAGATTTCCACAAAATTTTACAGTACTACTAAAATTCACAGAAGTAATACTGTACAACTTACAAGCAGAGGAAAAAACATATTATACAAAGGTGGAATTTCTTTGAACCATGATATATTTATATTGCAAAATGTCAGAAGTTAATCATCAGGGAGAAGTTAAACACTGGTTTCTGAAGTTGAGTGTTTTTGTTAGTTTTCTTTGTGTGATAGCATCAAAGTTATCACCATGCGAAGCCCTTTCTGGCTTTTTACCATGGTGTGTGCATATTAGGTGTAGAGGAACTGTACCTAATGGTTAAAATGCAAGATTCTAATGCTGTATATATGTCACTTTAAGAAGGAAAAAGTAAGAGTTTCCTCTACTGTGGAAATTTAAATCTCTTTCTTCCAGTGAATTTTTGCCACTATTAAACAAAAATGGGCTGGTCTTGAGCATGTAACTCCCAGGCTTCACTCCCTTCCTATTAATAGTTTTGATATCTTATATACACCGATCAGGCATAACATTATGAGCACTAACAGGTGAAGTGAATAACACTGATTATGTCTGCATCATGGCACCTGTTAGTGGCTGGGATATATTAGGGAGCAAATGAACATTTTGTCCTTGAAGTTGATGTGTTAGAAGCAGGAAAAATGGGCAAGCGCAAGGATTTGAGCGAGTTTGACAAGGGCCAAATTATTAAGACTAGATGACTGGGTCAGAGCATCTCCAAAACTGTAGCTCTTGTGGGTGTTCCTGGTCTGCAGTGGTCAGTATCTATCAACAGTGGTCCAAGGAAGGAACAGTGGTGAACCAGCGACAGGGTCATGGGCGGCCAAGGCTCACTGATGCACGTGGAGAGCGAAGGCCCTGTGGTCCGATCCAACAGACGAGCTACTCTAGCCTAAATTGATGAAAAAGTTAATGCTGGTTCTGATTGAAAGGTGTCAGAATACACAGTGTGTCACAGTTTGTTGCAGATGGGGCTGCATAGCCTCAGACCAGTCAGGATGTCTATGCTGACCTCTGTCCACCGCTGAAAGTGCCATCAATGGCCATGTGAGCATCAGAACTGGACCATGGAGCAATGGAAGAAGGTGGCCTGGTCTGATGAATCACGTTTTATGCAGGATGCATTATGGGAAGAAGGCAAGTCTTTGTGTGATGTTGATGTGATGCTTTGGGCAATGTTGGGTCCTGCCATCCATGTGGATGTTACTTTGACACATACCACCTACCTAAGCATTGTTGTAGACCATGTACACCCTTTCATGTGGTCGCTGTGGCTCAGGAGGTAGAGCAGGTCATCAACTAATTGGAAAGTTGGTGGTTCGAGCTCTGGCTGCTCCAGTCTGCATGCCAAAGTATCCTTGAGCAAGATACTGAACCCCAAGTTGCTCCCAATGCATTCACTGGAGTGTTGTATGAAGTCTTTTGAGTGCTCAAATAGAGTAGAAAAAAGCTATATAAGAACCAATGCATTTACCATTTCATGGAAACAGTATACCCTGATGGCTGTGGCCTCTTTCAGCACAATAATGCACCCAGCCACAACGCAAAAATGGTTCAGGAATGGTTTGAGGAGCACAACAACGAGTTTGGGGTGAGGTCAGATGTGCTGTGGAGGTCCCACCTTGCAAGTTAAAGGACTTAAATACCACAGGACACCTTCAGGGATCTAGTGGAGTCCATGCCTCGACAGGTCAGAGTTCTTTTGGCAGCAAAAGGGGGATGTACACAGTATTAGGCAGGTGGTCATAATGTTATTCCTGATCGGTGTATGTTGTAACTAACTGTTTACTCAAATGGAAGCTATACAATTTAATTCTCTGTTTATGTGTCATATTTGCATTTTGTTAATACATGCTAATGGTATTATTAGAACAAAATAATCAGATATCATCTGAGAATTAGGATGTGAAGTGATAGAGCACAAACACTGAAGTTAAGTTATTGAGAATACAAGAATACACAAATCACAGAGCATCACAGGGAGTACTGGTCTACAGCTGAAATGCTTGTGAAATAAATGTAGTCAGACTATATTTACACATACATATATATTTCAATAAGAAGAGATAATGTGGAAAAATTGAACATGATTTATTGTGATACAGAATTTAATTAATCTATTTGGCAATTAGACTCCAATGACCCATCATGGCAGAACTTAATCCCAGTGGTGATAGGATTTAGGATAGGACCCCCCAAAGTGTAGATGTTGGTGGTGGTGAAGATGGAGATGGAGGCCTGGATGGGTTCTGAGTGACCAGGGTGAGCTGGAGATGGGGAGGAAGCAGGTTGCACGAATGAGAGACTGAAAGGCAGAATGACAGAAGAGCACTGAGATTTAAAGCACATGGGTTGGAGGCTGATTTGTTTGCTAAAGGCAGGCAAGAGAATGATTGGACTAGAGTAATGATGTCAGTATTGGCTCTGACATCATGGGAAAGTTATGTAAAGAACAGAGTAGCAACTAAACATCAAGGATATATATATATATATATATATATATATATATATATATATATATATAACAGCTGCTCATATCCCAAATGGTACAAATAATGTGGAATCTATATGAGGTCACCTGGAAGAACATAGTTCCATTATTAAAACATTCTTAGTGTCAGTGTGTGTAATAATTTTCAACAAAACGTTGCTGAGAGAACATTATGCATAACTCTTGAAGGAATTTATGAGTCACTGAGGGAACTGTCAAATGAAGTAACATTTCAAGTAGAAGCTGAAGCACATTGTATGGGGACACAGTCTACATCTCAAACAGAAAGGCCAAGATAAGTGACAAAAAAAATGGAAACAAATAACATGCTTGGCACATGATACAATCCAGAAGTGGTAAACAAGACTATGAATTCAAGGTATTAGGGAAATGTATTCATACCATTTGAATTAACAAATTGGTTATTTTATTTTTTACTCTTTCAGGTACAACATACCATCTACTCAGCTGATTGACATGCAGAATTTAGGGTTTATCTAGATGTCCATATCTCAGATGTTGTCAGTAAATATTTGAACACTGTACAACCACAGGATACAACTTGGTTTAGTGGACTATGGAAGTTTTACCAACATTTCCAATGTTGATGTTGATCATCTCATTACTGAGATTCTTACACAAACCCCTGGCTCAGGAGAGAAGAACATCACTGGTAGTTTGAGGGGTAGAGAGATCAGAGCTCAGCAGTGGCGAGTGCAAGAGTGTTTAAGAATAGTTGATCCAATGGGAAGAGCTTTGGGAAGTACACACATTCTTCACTTAAGTAGAAGTACAGATACTTCTGTTAAAAAGATACTTGGTAAAAGCTGAAGTACTGATTCAACTTCTTTACTCAAGTAAAAGTGAAAAAGTACAGGCTCTGAAATGTACTTAGAATAGAATAGCCCTTTATTGTCATTGTACAAGTACAACGCAATTGTGGGTGCTCTACCCAACTACTGTATGAAAATATAAATAACAAGGCAAGAGGAATATATACAAAGTAAGGGAATATATACAAAGTAAGGGAATATATACAAAGTAAGAGAAAGGCACACAATCAAAGGCACACATTTGGAGAACAAGCAGCAAAGTGATAAACGTAGTGCAAAGCACATGATCTGTGTAAAGAGTCCGTGTGTGAGTGGCCTGAGCGATGGCTCACTTACGATGGTGGGGAGGTTTTAGGGGCGCGTGAATGTTTGCAGTCTGAATGACCCAGGGGAAGAAGCTGTTTGTGAGTCTGGAGGTGTGGGACCTGATTGACCTGAGGCACTGCCCAGAGGGCAGCAGGTCGAACAGGTGGTTGGCGGGGTGCAAGGGGTCATCTGTGATGGCCCTGATTTTCCTTTAAAGTAAACAAAGTAAAACGTAGTGCCTCTACCTGCTATTTCTGTGCATAGCTAACTGAACCTCAACCTGCTATATTAATATAATATATAAAATAATATTAATACAAGGGAAACAAGGCAATTTCTGGGTTGCAATATACAGTATATATATATATTATCTCCAAGCAGAAATATTCCACTTGTTAGAAGAGGTAGGATGTCAAAGTCAAAAATATTTACTTTTGATGTACATCCAGTATTGTTATAATAATATATTTCATTTTATCCCAGGCATATTGACACAAACCACAAGTTAAACAGAGAAAAGCTTTATGGTTGGATGCAGTGTTCATAATCAAAGAACTGATTGTGGGGAGAACTACAGGGTTGTATCAGCTTACTTTAACGACCTTTTTCTAAAATTCCAGCATTTTCCAATAAAGAACTCTTTATTGGAAAATGCTGGAATTTTAGAAAAGTACTGACTGACTTCACATTAAGGCTCACATTCATTATGTTTACCTTCCAAGAATTAACAGATCTATGGATGAATCTGTAAGTCAGTGGAACCACCGCAGCTTATGGATAATGGAAAGTAGCTCCCCACTGCAACTGTGGACAGTTGGAATGCTGCAACTTCATCAACATCAAAGAGCACTCAATCATGTGCTTGTGTAACATCATCCTTGAACATTTGATCACCAACAGGCAATTGCTGAGTTGAGGCTGATTAATCCCTTGATGACCATGGATCATGGGACAGAACTTTATTTGACAGCATTTCACATGCTTCAACTAAATAATTAGTTTGCTATTTTATTAGTGTTCGTGGTATAAAATGTATTTTAGACATTAAAAGATGTGAATTGTCACAATGTTGAGAAAATCTGAAAAATCCAAGGCTATTATTTTGTAAAAGGCTGATAAGAATGGTTTAATCTTCTTAATCAGTTCTGCCTTTTAAATCACAAGAGTGTAAGAGTAAAATGGTTAAAATATACTTTTGTTGTCACTGTATAAAAACTCACAGTGTATGTTATGCAACATTGCATAATGCACAAATTTCTCTGTGTTAATGAAGAGGAACTCTGAATCTTTAATGTTATTAAACAAATTCTGTTATACATTTTTTAAACTACCAAGCAGAAAAATGTATTCTAAAGTTTTAAATGCAGATATTTGACCACATTAGACACTAAAATGACACAAAGTACATACAAATTAGGAACATAGAGCACTTTATTTGTTAGAACGACAAACCAGTACCCATACACTGTAAAAAAGGATTTGTTGACTCAACTTGACTCAGTCAAGTGATCTTGTTGCTTTGACTAAATTAAGTTATATCTATGTAAAGCTTCAACTTAACTACAGTTAAATAACTTAGTTGAGGCAGCATGCAGTTTGTTGACTTAACTTCCTATATAAAATAATTTTAGGAGAACTGCAACAGTTGAACTCAGTTTATCAAGTTTTTCCAAATGTGCATCAAACGGGCTCCACATAAAATACTTAGTTTTTAAACTTATATTATCAAGCAATCATTTAGTTTATATAAGCTTTTTCCAGAACTTACAAAGTCCAGAAAACTAATACCTCCATCGTAAAAATAAATACAACACTCACAAAAATACCTGAATATGTATTTCAATTAAGAATTTTATTGCTATAATGTCAACAAGTGACTTGTTCAACAGAGTTCATAAAATAAAGTTTCTCAAAGACACAGTAGTTCCAAACAGAAATAAGACAAATTATCAAAACATAAAATAAAGTGTAATTAATAATAAAAATTGCCAATCTTAAACTTTAAACTTATTTTCTGCCACACTGGAGTCTGAGGAGACAGCAAAGCAGAAATTGACTCTCTGTGTAGCCTTCTCCTTTGGCAGATCGTCAGTGTGTGTGAGGTTACAGAAGTCTTTAAAGTCCAGTTTAAGGGCATCAACTGAATCTGGAACCGAGTCCAAGCGGAGCTTCCTAATGTCCTGTGGTGAAATTATCATTTGTAGAAGCATCTTCCCTTGACTGGGAAATTCTCAGATCATCTGAGGATGGAGGAAAAAAATAAGAGCAGATGCAAAATGAGCAATAAGCCAACAAACTGGGTGTTGGCTAGATGAGAAGTAAGTACAACACTTGCAGGACCAACTCATTGACTGCACCACACAGCCTTCACTGAAGTGATCCTGTGAAGAAATGAGAAAAAAAAAACTTTCATATTTATGGTTATCAGCACAAAACACAGTAAAATAATAGTAAAAGTACTTTTTACTAAAAAAAAAAAAAAAGACATTTGCTTTCCAGATTTTAATGTATTCAGACATGGAGACACTTCAGTTTATTAGAAAGCACATGAATGACAATTGATGACATTGCAAAAACAGAAGCAAAACTAATGTTCAGTGAACTGAATTTAATGATTCCTTACTCAAACAAAATAAATACGAATGAATAGAAAAGTCAAATAAATTTCAATCTTACAATACCTTTTGCTTGTGTGTGTTGAGGGCAGCTTGGCCTCTAAAAAAGATGATAAAAATTGTACTTTAAGGGAAAGAGAAGGGAAAGGGATGATCAATCTATGTTATTTTTTTTTACTGTGAAATAATTGAATAATTAGCACTTTTTACCAGTAATTAGTACTCCTGTAATTTCTTTTTTTATAAATTATATTGTCATAGCTGATCATCCTGCCTTATGAAATATGATACAATCAGCAGACAGGAGGAGGCATTAAGTTGATGATAGTGGTGGGATAATTCTAAGACATGCACCAACCTTTCTAGCAGGCACATTACATTTAACCTTAACATTACATTACAAAGCGTAAGCCAGTGATCTATCAGTACAGACAGACGTGTGCATATGCGCGCATTCTCGTCAAAAACCACCACAAGCCATTTTGTTTCTGTCCAATGCTGCCGCTTTCTATCGACACAATTGCAATATGTTTACCTGAGAAAAGAAATCTAATTTTGTTGGCAATTGAGCACCAACCAGATATATTTACAACAATTGTTTCTGGACTGACACTTGCTGGCTCAAAATGCAAAAACAAAATGTCTTCGGTGGAATAGCAATGGTGTGCGCATTCAGCCAATATTAAGTCTGACAGAAACAGCTAGATATCAAGAAGGGAAAAAATATTAACCACTCACACCTTCTAACCCTCTAATCAAAAAAATATGTAGTGATGTCAGCTAAATCAACAGGTTTTTCAACTCAAAGCTAGCTAGCAAGGAATTAATAATGAAATGTGCATTAAAAGTTGTGGTAACTGACTGAGACAGAGAATGGATGTTTAATGCTTCAAAATAAACTAGCTCGAAATACTTACTTGATAACAATGTGCAGTTTGACATCTAAAGGAAAATGGCTGCCAGCTTCATTGCTAGATTTTAGATGTGACCCTGACATTGAGCATCATGTGACTATGAGGTCATATGAGGGCGCATGCGTGTTACATAAAATATGGATGCTGACACGTTTTCTGCACTTAGTTGAACAGATTATTATGAGTTTTAAAGTATGTTTTTAAGTTAAAGTTGTTGTAACTCATCTTAGTTGTAATGGGCAATGAGTTAATTGCACTAGTCCATCGGACTAAAACCCCAAATGCTTTTTTACAGTGCAGGAAGGAAACAATCTGCTATAGTAATAGGGCTTGGCAACACTGACTAACACTAAAAAAATGCTACAATGAGAGTGTCCTGTAGAACACATGAAAATAGCTTAGAGTAACCTGTTTATTATGACTCATAGTTGTATACAGTTGTTTTATAAATCTTCATCTAACAGTAACTTCAAATGATCTTATTGTATTATTGCATAATGTAATATACAAGCAAAAGCCTTTGAACTTTATGAAGTTCCAGCTGAATGTAAAACAACATGTTTAACTGGTTATTGCTATGTAAGAATGTAATGCCATGTAATGCTCATATTTATGACATATATATATATATATATCTATGATATGCTTTTCTTTTCACTGCCCAAACCTAACAAAATGTTAAATATGTGTCTGTCACAGCCAGAATGTACAGACAGTTTTCTTTCTCAGGTTATCAAGTAATGTAGTTTTGTCAATGCTGCTGACTTGTCACATTTTTGCACAAAGGGTTTTTTGGGGGCCGTGGGGGAAGTACCCGGTCATGGAAATGCTGAGATTAAACTGTCAGTCCCATTTTCAATATGTAGGGTTACTGTTTTGAAGGGGCATTTTGATCCAAAACACCTTTCTTTCTCTAAACCTAAACAAGAAGTTTCTAGTACCCACAGCTAGCCACCGAGTGAAAGTGAAAATCAAATGAAAATGAACATAAAGGTCCAAATAGGACACTGAAATAAAGCTACCTTATTTCACCTTATTTGAAAATGTGAAAAGAAGAGGTGCTCTAGAAATTATGTGGTGCCAAATCCTTCAATGATAACATCTGGCCAAAGTATTTAAAACACAAGCCCATGTATTTTAAATACAAGAACATGTCCTTGGCTCATAAAGCTGTATGTTATGAGATGGGTTACACAGACTTTGTAGGTCTCTAAAACAGAATAATTTCTCTTTGCATCCAGTTCCTCTGTTGCCTTTAATGCCACTAAAGGTCACCTTGTGTGTAATGGTGGGACACAGGCAGCATCTGACAAAATGGCATTCTATATGTCATCTTGGGATGATAATGTGTTGCTGCCTACAGGGATGCTAAATAATCTAACATTACTATGGGTTATATAGGATGGAGATAAAATATCCCATATAGGCCAGAAAAGTAGTTAACAAAAGGGGTGCCTCACATTTATTGACTGTGTCTACAATCCCTTACGATACAGATTACAATGTTCCAAATTGTGGTGAATTCCGTATTGCAAAATCCATATCTAATTTGAAAGAAGTGTATACTGCATGAACTAGCATATGAAGCATATTTTTGCAAGTATTGGCCACTGGAAATCTGCAATTTGTGATCAACTTGACTTCATCACAAATTGAAGATTTCCAGATTTCCAGGCTTGGTTTTGGGGAGAAACGCAGGGCTGGAATGGTGTCACATCCAGTGCAGAAAACAAGGATCTCCTCCAGAGAGACATTGTTTTCAACTGTAAAATAGAAAAATGCAGAATCACAGTAAATGACTGGGTCTATTGAAGGGTCTAATGAAGTTGTAATTTGAAAGTCACATATAAAGCTAATAAGAATTTGATGCATATAATGAAATGGTAATAGTGAAGAAAGGAATTGGTGAAGACCATAACAAATAAAAGTCAGATGGATGCAGAAATAACCTATTATTTGTAATCAGTAGCCTTAACAAAGAAGGTGCAGTGGTATTGGGACATACTGGCGTTTGATATTTTTTAATAAGAAACATTGTAACCAAATGGCAGAAAATAAAGGGCCACACATGGAACAACTGAGCTGAAACATGACAAATATAGTGCTCTCATGGATTTTGGTAGAAATGACAGACTGCTTAGAATAAAAAAAAAAAACAGGTCTTTGTTCCAAAAACCTGACATTTCTGTGTGAGTACAGTGTACAATCGACCCAAATGCTACTACCTTTTTTTTTTTTTTAATATATTTAGATATTAAAATACATTAGTGCCTACATCAGTGCATATATAAAATATTAATATTCACAGATACAAACTATAAATAAATACTTGTTCATAGTAACAAATACAAATGAACACTTTCTGTTCTGTTATGACCTGTACTGGAGTGAGACTATTTTTACTTGTGCATATAACTCAAAATTGAATAATATTACTGTACAGATCTGCAGCACTGAATGAAGAAAGGTTAGGTTTAATGTTTATTTTTGTATATATTCAGGACTTCTCACACATAGACATAGCTTTCAAAAGACACATGAGTCTGCTGGAGGACATACCAGTGAGCCAAATCCAAGTGTTTCCCGGTGTTACGTGAACATTGTGACCAGCAAGAATGATCAAGCTGGGTGTCTGTGCAACTGCATCTTGCAGTCTCAGCCAGAACGATCTAAACACATATCACAATTAAAAAATAGTCAATTTTAAACTCTGTTGGATATCATCTTCTAAATAACTATAATTACTTTAGCCCTGTGACAGGTTGTAGCCTGCCTCTTGGATAAGCAGAAGAAAATGGATGGATGGATATACAATTATTGCCAGAAGCTGAAAACAAGTGTTATCATTAAATTCTGAAATGTAATGATTTCAGAATCTGGTGGTTCTTGAACAAACTGTTTGTGATGTACTTTTCTATCAGGGAAAATGATCAAATCAAAGCTAAAATGGAAATATTTCATTATCAATGTACAACCCGAATTCCGGTTTAAATTTGAACAAAATGAAAACCAAAGGACTTCCAAATCACATGAGCCAATATTTTACTCACAACAGAACATAGATAACATAACAAATGTTGAAACTGAGAAATTGTACACCTTCATCCACTAAATGAGCTCATTTCAAATTTGATGCCTGCTACAGGTCCCAAAAAAGTTGGCACGGGGG
>VUQS01045897.1:0-19945 GCA_015108495.1 Heterochromis multidens
ACTGGAGGCCAAGGGAATGCCATCCAGAGTAAGTATCTGGTTAGACACCATGTCTCTAAGATTTTTAGGGCCGAGTACAATAACCTCAGTTTTATCTGAATTTAGAAGCAGGAAATTAGAGGTCATCCAGGTCTTTATGTCTTTAAGACATTACTGCAGATTAACTAATTGGTGTGTATCATCTGGCTTCATGGATAGATACAGCTGGGTATCATCTGCATAGCAATGAAAATGTATGCTATGCCTTCTAATGATACTGCCTAAGGGAAGCATGTATAATGTAATTCACAGAGAGTTTCAGAATGGCTGCAATTACAAGATTGTAAGATGGTAAAAAAAATGTACCCTTAGGCCCCCATATCAAAAATACCATGATTAAATGTGGTTATCCCAGCTGTCAAAGCTGGATAGGCACCTAAATAACGCTCCAGGTGATCCAGAACAACTGCTAAGTAAAAACCTTTAGTGACCTCTTATGTGTCAGGAGTATTGGAACAGCTGAGACGCATTCTCAAAACATTGCATCTCTGTGGCTTTCAAACCCCCAAACACGCTATGCCAAAAACTGGTCCACCCCAAGGATCGGGTCCCCTGGCACAAACAGAGTAACATAGTGTACGCAGTTAAGTGCCAGGAGGATTGCTGTGAATTATACATCAGGGAAACCAAATAGCCTCTGGCTAAATTGTAATTTATGGCCTCGCAAATGTGTCCGTATGCGTACACGTTTTAGTTCATACAGCAAGCAGAGAAGGGTTTTCACCCACCGCAGACATGCTCCCATGCAGTCCTCCAAAATCCCAACTGCACATCGCTGGAAGCGGATGACGTATGTGTCTGCCGAACACTGATTGGTTGATAAATGGGCCAGAATAGGGAAGGGAGCCACAGCGGAGTTCACTGAAGCGGAATTTATGGTCCAGCAGAGGTAAAGCATTTGCTGTCCTCTCCACTACAGGGACTGCCCATCTGCCTGCAGAGAACTCTGTGCTTTTCATGCTGTATTTTTTCATCTTTTCAAGTTTTTTCGCGGTTTTCCCATTCCCACTGAACTCTGCTGTCGCTTCCTGCTCTTTTGAGGCCCACTTGTCAACCAATCGACATTTGGCAGATGCTTACGTCATCCACTTCCAGGGACACATAGTCAAGCTGGTTTTATTGTCCCGCAAAGGTACTGCGTTAGCTGTCCGCTCCTCTCCAGGGACTCCCCATCTGCCTGCAAAGAACTCTGTTATCAGATGGAGGCAGTGTACAAAGTATGTGGTACAAAGGGTCTGTGGGCCACTCTTGCTGGTGGTGTTGTTGGTCCGTCAGTCAGCCGCTGAGAAGAGCAAAGTTATAACATACAAAGAGCTGAAGCTGAATCCTAGTGTTAAAAACAATGAAAAGTGTCCACTGCAGCCACTGTCTGTGCTTTTCATGCTGTATTTTTTCATCTTTGAAGTTTTTTCATGGTTCTCCCATTCCCAGTGAACTCCGGTGTCGCTCCATGCTCTTTTCCGGCCCACTTGTCAACCAATCGACATTCGGCAGACGCTTATGTCATCCGTTTCCAGCATCACGCACTCAGGATCTTGGAAGACTGCACGGGAGTGCGTCTGCGGTGGGTGAACCCCCCCCCCCACGTCTGACCAAAAAGTGTGTGCGGACGGACACATTTGAGGGACTATAAAACCAGCTTCAGGATCTTGGAGGACTGCACAGGAGTGCGTCTGGGGTGGGTGAAAACCCCTCTCCCCCCTCTGTCCAACCGGAATTGTGTACTTTGTATACTTTGTACACTGCCTTCACCAACAACAGAGTTCTCTGCAGGTAGATGGCCATCCCCAGACTGCCACTGGACTGCGTGAACGCGCTCTCCCTACTGAACCATAAATTCAGTTTAAGCAGATGGCACAGCACATAAGAGCTACCTCCTCAGGCCAGAACTCTGCAGTCCATTTACACCTACAGTCTTTCACTTTCTACTCTTTCACTGATGAGGATGTGCCCATCGTGGACAGGGATTAACATGGGTTTGAGCGGGGAGTCAAGGAGGCCATTTACCTGAAAAGGGAGCAACCATCTCTGAACCGAGGAGGGATACATCGTTCACCATCTTACAGTGCTTACAGTGCCATGATTGCAGCCATTCCCCAACTCCCTGTGAATAGTACTCATGGCCATTGATTCATGAAACTGACCTCACAGCCCTTTGTTAATCAGTGGTAGTCATATTGCAAATTTACTGTTTATAAGTTTGGGAAAACCTGTAGTCAGCCTAGACTGAGGAAATCACTTGAATGAGTGACAAAACGTTTCTCCTACTGAAAATGCTAAGTCCATAATAATCTCTCAACAATTACAAAAAAAAGAAAAGAAGTTTAAGTTCTCAGACACATATGTGCTGTTTTTTTTTACACTGAATTGAACATTGTGCAACAGTCATTAAACAAACAGAAGCATTAGCCAATTTGCGTCCATCAACATGCACATAAAAAACCTGAGTGTAGACACTTTGATCTAAAAAAAAGTAATAGATTATAGCTAGTCTCTCACACAAATATAGAAAATTTCATAAATGCTAATTGATGAGCAGTTTTTAAAATCATGAAACCACCGCAGAACAAGAAAACAAAAACATGTTGAAAATTGGCTTTCATGTTGTATTCACATTTTTATAGTCTGCTTGTTGTTCTACAGGATGTTTGATCAAGCCAAAGAATAATAGAAACTCAAAAACAAAATGAAAATGAAAATCTAAAGCTAACATTCACACATTCAAACCCTGCCTCTTGCACCATGACAGCTGGGATATTTAATCCATGCTTTAGAAATGCTTACATTTATACAAAAAACCAAAAAAAACCAAAACAAAATCAGGATGGATGCCTCATATTTGCCCTTATAATTGTGACATAATAATGTAATATCATAGATTACTAAATTACTTACTATGTGGACATTTACAACAGATTAGAAATACAGATTAGACCGACTATACCACCAAATACCTTCGCTATCACTGGATCAAAGACACACATACAATCACAGCAGATTTTTCTGTAGGAACACTGTAATAACAAACATACTGCTCATCCATATGCTAACACTGTAATATTGCAGAAATAAAGACACACTTTAGGACCCAAAATAAATTGTATAGGAACATCTTTGGATACCAAACCTGTAGAATACCAGAAGGAAAGGTATATGGATACCAGCGCAAAATTACTTTGTGAAATTTGACTTCCATTAGACACAAAAATGAAACTAAATATCAAAATAAAATGGGAGACTAAAGAGTTAGTTTTACTTTCGTGGGTCTGCATATCACACGCACACACCCTCTACACACAAATATCCAAGACAACAATGGGTGAGTACCTGAATAATACCCACGTGGTGGTGACGCTCATTGTCTAAAAGACGCACAACTAAAGGTGAGGTGAACCGTGAACGTGAGGCACCGTATTTAGTCCATGATAGGAGCAAGTTTTTATCCAAATGTTAAGGCTAGAATGTACATAACTTGGTGAGTAGTTAATGTCTTAGTGAGAACCTGCTGTTTCCACACGCGGTGTTTTTTCTTTTTTTTTTCATTTCTTTTCTTTTTTCTCCAGCTGCGATCCTTCGGCGCCTAATTATCAGCCAAGTGGTCCGGTAGGCTGGAGGTTTTTAAACAGGTGGTGTGGCTGCTTGTACTACAGCTGATGGGCTATTCCATTATACTGCGCTGCGCTGTTACCCGTGTTCGTTAAATAATATTGTTAATGCGTTTTGACTTGTGCTTGTGTTCATACTTGAAATTTTTAGTTTTAATGATACCCAAATGTATCTTGAATTAAAGATTTTCCCTATGTGCTCCCTTTGTGAGACTGTTTACACTGTATATTTGCATAAGACTGCAGAAATAACAGTGAAGCCAGTCACGAAAACAGACTCTCGCTGCTCATAACTAAAAAAAAAGAAAAGACAATAACATGAATGTTTTTTTACGCTTTGTGTCATATAACACCAGATATTACCTTTCATAGGAAGGAAATTTCAAGGGGCATATTAAAACTATTATTTCATTTTATGTAAGAAAAAAACTAACGAATAATTAAACTCTTTTAATTAAACTTTTGGCTCGCTAACCCCTACATAATTTTATTATTGAACTGAATATTAGGATATTGTTTATTACTATACTTTTTTTTTATCTTAATCTTGTTGTTTCTTTTCCTTTTTTTCTTTTTTTCTAGGTGTCATGTGGCCTAGGACTTTCAGACATTAAAGTAAATAGAGAAGGCATGGGATAGGGAAGTTAAACTAACTGGAAATTCTGAGGAGACAAAACAGAAGTAGCATCTTACAGTTTTTTTGGTAACATAGAAACACTTTTGGCAGTGCTGGTTGTAGCCTGAACCAATACTGGTTGGTTCAAGCTGCAGCCAAGGAAGCATAATTTTTACTTAACACAATGGAGGGAGATCAGTAGTGGAGCAACCACACTGTTGAAGAGTGTGACAAAAGCATACTGCAGTTTAGATAAAGAAAAAAGGAACCAGTTTGAAGGACAAGGAAGAGAAAGAAAGGAAAGAGGATGAAGAGAAGATTATCATATAGGGTATACATTGTTTGTGCTCAGCAGAAATAAGCAGTAGTCAAGATGTTTGTGAACTTCCGCCGAATCCACAAGTGCCAGTGTGTGCAACTGCTGATGACAGGACTTCTGCTTTGTGTGGTGATGGTCTGCTGGGAGGAACTGGACCATCATGTAGTCAGCCACGTGAGATCCTACACCTACCGCTACCTAATCAATAGCTATGATTTTCTCAATTCTTCTTTTGCTATCAATTCCAACCGTCATCACAGAAAAGGTGGTTCTAAAAGTGTAGTTGGTGGATTAGTCAACTATTCATACCTCATCAACCACCCAGAGAAATGCAGTGGTGGAGATGGGAAAAGTTTAGATGATGTTCTTCTGCTTTTATTTGTAAAATCATCACCGGAGAACTTTGAACAGCGGCAGGCCATCAGGGACACATGGGGAAATGAGAGCTTTGTTTGGGCAGAACTGGGGGTGAGCGTGAGGTTAGTGTTCGCCATTGGCATACATCCGTATGTCGAACAGAGATATAAGGTCCAGACCGCGCTGCTGAAGGAGGACAAGGTCTATGGAGACCTGATCCAGCAGAACTTTGTAGACACATTTCATAACCTGACTACCAAATTGATCCTGCAGTTCCACTGGAGCCACATGTATTGCCCTCAGGCACACTTCGTCATGTCTGCAGATGATGACATCTTTGTCCATATGCCTAATTTGGTGAAGTACTTGCAGCATATCCTCAAGAGCCAGTCAGGGGCTAAAGACCTATGGGTGGGGCATGTCCACAGGGGATCTCCTCCAGTTCGCTATAAATACAGCAAATACCGCATTCCCTATGATCTGTATCCCTGGCCATCCTACCCAGACTACACCGCTGGAGCAGGGTATGTGGTTTCAGGGGATGTGGCTACTAAGATTTATCAGGCAACTCTGCTGCTGAACTCCTCTATGTACATTGACGATGTCTTCATGGGTATATGTGCCAAGGCCATGGGGGTCTCTCCTCAGGAGCATGTTTACTTTTCAGGGGAGGGCAAGGCTCCGTACCACCCCTGCATTTATGACCACATGATCACATCACATGGCCATACCTCTGATGTGCGTTCACTGTGGAGGTTAGCAACAGAGTCTAGAGAGAACAGCAGCTCGAGAGGATTTATGGGTAATCTTTATTGCACAGCAGTGAGAATGATGCTGCTGTGTCTGCCACATTACCAGAACACCTACTCCTGTAGAGCTGCTTTTATATGAATAGTATTTATGGGATGCAAAGACTGTTTTAAACAATGGTACCTAACACCACAAGTGTGACATTTTTTTTTCTGTTTCCATATCATATTTCACCTTTTGCTGGTGTGTGCTATCTTCTAATAAAGATCAAAACAGATTGGTTAAGAAAATAAATGACCTCAGTCATCAGATGCATCAGGTTTCACTGATGTGTTTAACAGGTTCTGTTTACATCCAGGTTTTTTGTCTCTGTATAAAGACAACTACAGTTTGTAGTCACCTGTCAGCTGCTAAATGGGTTTAATTCAACTTGCAGAGTCTCAGATTACTTAGAAACTAGTTGTTAAATATTATGAGTGAAGCACAGTTAATTTGAAGCTCTGTACATGTGAATGTGAATGAAGGTCTTTAGATGACTGATAGTCTGAGGCTGATGACAAAAAAGTGTCATCTATCAAATCTAAGCTAAGACTAAGTTTAGGGCCTGACACAGACACACACACACACACACACACACACACACATATATATATATATATGGGTTATCTTTGTCTAATATTAAAATTTATTTGATGATGTGAAATATGTAAGTGTGACAAATATACAAAAAAGATAAGAAATCAGGAAGGGGGGAATTACTTTTTCACAGCACTAAATATATACACTGTCAAAAAATGAGGGAACACTTGAACAGTTTTTGCCTTTGATTTTTGGTGTGATTTTTGGTTGCCGATTATCATTTACACTGGCCATTGTTACATCGTTTTCAACAAATTACAGTATGACGGTAAAGATTTTTAACTTTAATATTTCTTTCATCCAGATCCAATATGTGATTTATGTGTTCCCTTATTTTTTTTTTTTAATGACACATTCCCTAGTAATTTACTAAAGCCCTTATCAAAGATATAACTTTTCCCTTTGGGAATATAAGTTGTCTTCTCCATAACATAGCAGTTGCACACATGAACAGTCTTGACATGAATAGTCTTGGATTATTATTCTATGTTGAGGCGATTGCTCATTTAGCCTTGTAATTATTTATAGATAAGGGTATCAGGATAACTCTGAAATTTAAAGCCCAACATACTAATGATGCAACTGCCAAGTGAGAGGATAATCGGACCAACTTGATTTTTGTTGGAAAGCACTGTTTTTTTTAGGTGCCTTGATTATAAATTTGGAGCATATGTTACCAAACTTAACAGGAGGTACACCGGAGCAAATACGCCTGAGAAGCACATCTTAAAATTATGTGTCATGCATAATCATTTAGCATGACATTTTCTACATTTAATATTTTATCTTTAAACTTTTTAATCTTTTTTTTTTGTCTTTTTTCTTTTACTCTGACTGTTCACTCATTAAGCAGATCAAGTGCATCACACATTAGGCTCTGCCAGATGGTGCTAAATTGTTGTAATTCTGTTTGGTCATAACCTGTGAAACTTTTTAGGTATGACTGTCAGTAGCCAAAATAAATAACCAATCCATAATGTGGTTGGATTTTGGACAGGTTTATGATTCAGGCTCTGGATTCTGAATAGGCAATTCCTTTGTTTTCTTTATGATGTTATTTTGGATTTACTAGTATGATTAAAATGATTGTCATGTTTAAAAGTTTACTTCTGGTTCAAACTCAACTTTCAGGCTAATGGTCTCAAAATATCTTCAAACACTCACGCAGAAGTCATAGTTTTAGTGGCTGCAAGTTGCATAGTCTTTAAGCCAGTAAAGCAACCCCAAAACAAAACATCCATACAACCATTTTTTTTAACCACTTATCCAGTTAATGGTCACTGGGGGGCTGGATTTATCCCAGCTGTCATAGGGCG
Source organism: Heterochromis multidens (assembly GCA_015108495.1). Lineage (NCBI taxonomy): Eukaryota > Metazoa > Chordata > Actinopteri > Cichliformes > Cichlidae > Heterochromis > Heterochromis multidens. The sequence continues at coordinate 7,642 of VUQS01045897.1, forward strand.
AGCGGTAGAATACACCCTGGACACATTGCCAATCTATCACAGGGTTATCAAAGCAAAACATTTACATGGCGACACATTTATCTGCAATCACACAGTGCCTATTTCAGATGTGGAGTAAGTCTATTTGAATACATGCACACTGAAATGTTCTTACCAAGCACTGGTCTGAGACAGCTCGGGAGTGAGAATGATCAGTATAAGGTCTAATTCTGAAAAACAGTCTGCAGTAAATCTGTCTACAATTACTCTGACAAAAAACGACTTGTCTGTGGCGAGTATATTATTCCAAAATGCCTAGTCTTTGCCTATATAGTCAAGTCTTTGCCTATATAGTCAATGTCAAACCTTGCCTTTGCTTTGATGTTACTTTTGGACAGCAAAGGGGTTTTTAGTTTAAGTTATTTCTGGTTGGAGTCACATGCACTTTGATGGCAAAAGTTCCAACAGTTTCCTGCAGATGTGTTTCCTGTGGTGACAAGAAGATTCTAGATTTTGCCTTTTTTTTGTTTGCTTAAAGTCTGCAGCACTTTTCACAACTGGAATAATTCATTCTGAAAATGTTTTAATCTCTTACCAGATTCAATGGCATTCACAACATTTTTTGTCTGAAGGCTTATTTGAGAACTCAATTGTTATAAACAATACAGATTAAAATTTCATTATTGACACCACATACTTAAATACCTGAGATAAGAGCACAGCAATCAATTCAAATCATTGCCAAATAATATGAAACTTTTCATTCTTATTTTATGGATTTCATGGTGTGATAAAAGTAGAGATGTATTTTTTCTATGTGAATGTTCTGTCATATTTATTTATTTATTTCAATTGTAAAAATGAATGCAATGGTAAGTTTTGTGTGCCATTTCTTTGAATGTATCAACTTTATTAATAGGCACTTTTTTAATAGAGGATCAGTTTGACATGGGATGTATTTATTATTTTACACGAATCTAAATAATGTATCTACTCTGATGAGATTGATTGAGGTGGTAAGAAATTAAATAGAATCTAACACCAACAAGATACGAACATGGAGCCTGAACATTGCTTCTTTATATCTCTTCGACATTATTTGCTCTTTGTGATTTGACATGTGTTTGCCTTGCTGTATAAAATGCGGTCACACAGAGTTTACTTATCTATTGGTGTGAAGAAGGAAAGTTTTAGCTTGCTGAACCTAAATATTAGTTTAACACACATATATTCAGGCACAGTTATGGTCACATCCCCATTTATGGTCACTACCACTAGTTAGTTTACAAGCAAATCAGTGGTTCAACGGGACAGTTTCAATTTTCACAAGCGTGATGTGGAAGTAGAATAGGAGACATATTGCATTCAGAAGTGAAACTTGAAAAAAATTAAAATTGAAAGGAAATGGGAAATCCAAAAAATAATAATAAAAGTAAAATTCCAACATCCCTATAAGGTCTTACATCATCTGGGTATTAACTGTTTTCCTACCATGTCACAAATACTTCTTCCCAAGCACAGTTCAAGTGTTAAGCATGGACTATGTTTGGGAAGAGTAGACTACATTGCTAAGAATTGTACCATAAAATTAACTGCAACTATAAAAGTTGTGCTCTTGTTATAACCTCAGATCTTGGCTATTGACCTGGAATATGACATCATCTGCCCTTACCTGCGTCTATTGGATAGACTTTCCTCAGTCTCATTTGTCACAACAACGTGGGTGGAGCCTCCTTGGCTTTCCTCATGCATGACCTCAATCTATGACACACAAACACACACACAGGCCTTTAAATAAATCGATTCAGTTTTAGTTGTATAGCTCCCTTTTCACAAAAACAAATGGTCATCTGTAAAACCAAACTAGACAAAACAAAAACGAAGGGAAAGAGTAGTTAATGACACGCAATAGTGGCAAGGCCTTTATGTACCATGCAGATACCACTACAACATCAGCAAACTAAACATCTTCTTCTTAAGCAGTGCCCCAATTGATGTGATCCCTGTGAATTTATATCAAATATATTATGTCTCTGCCGAGTTTTTTTTTTGCTTTAAGGTGACTATTAGCTACTGGTAAATATTTGACTGGACTCCCAGAAAGATTACATGAAAGAATGGCTACAAACTTCCACAAGCTGACATCAGAGACTAGTGGAAAATGCATCAATGTCTGGCATTTCCATTAGAATATTACTTCTATCAATATTGTTGAATAGTTTTTTAACAAAGTAGTTTTTTCTTCTGGAAGTGATGTTTAAAGAAGCACTATTTCAAAGAGGGACTAGTGTTTGCTTGCAAGTACGCTGAAAAATCCATGACTTCATTAAACATTCAAAGACTACTGACTGTGTGGTGTGTAACATGACCAGAAGAGTGTGTATTCTTTTGGCATCAGGCCTCCAGGGAGCTTGTGTCACAAAATAAGTGATATCAGTACATACTCTACCTTGTGGAAACCAACTATTTTGCACAAACTACTGAAATGTTCATTTGTAATTTTGGGACTGGGTATTAAAATGTGTGACCAATCAACCCCTCTTCCCTCCACTGTTGGGAATAACCACCATGAAGAAGATCTTTTCACATTTCTGATACTTCTGTTGACATTGTTTTCGTTCACCCAAAATACTAAAAGTAAAACAATATGAAATAGAAATGTTATCACAAACAATCCAGGAGCCTCTGCAAGGCAGCAGTGTCAACTACTGAACAACTGTGATGCCTATGTGCATCTGTGACTCACTGGTAAGTTTCTTAAAGTTGAGCCTCCCAAAGCCACCAACAACAATGGTTCCAAACTTTGGGCCCAGCAATTTTTTTGTGCCATGCTGTTGCCAGCTTTGTTTCATGTGCTCCAGTCTTTTTGAGACTGAAATGAAATGTGATTCAGTGGAAAAGAGTTTATAGACAGCTGCTTTGTTTTATTTTGAGATGAACAGGGCTTTAAATGTGCTTTATTGTTGCAGTGAGATTTAAAAGTGTAGTCCAAGGAAGTTACCTTGATGCCTCCCTTTGCCCTGCGTATGTTCTTCTTCTTGTTGAGATCCGCTTCAGCTTGCTGCTTGTTAGAGTTATCAGAAGCTCTGCGAGCAAGAGCTGAAATAAGATGATAGGACACCGGTAACTTTGATTATTTCTTTCTTCAAAGTTTGTGTTGCTTTTCTTGTTTGCAGTATTTGCATTAGTTCAGATCATTGAAACTATTGTAGAATATTGTAAAAGCTTACAATTCAGGGTTTATTTAAATATCTTTATCATAAATTATTTGAAAACAAAAAGATCTAACATACGCTGTTGGCTCCCTGCAGTCCTGGGGGTGTTCTTCACTGAGGGCCGTTTGGGGGAGGACTCAGGCCGTGGGGCAACAGGCTGGATGGGCCTTGTCTGTTTAGCTGACAGTCTCTTCAGACTGACATGCCGCTTTTCAAACATCTCGTGAACATCTTCCAGTCTCTTTAGTGCCTTCAGTACACTACCCTGCAGGTAAAGAGCTCAATATCAACCCTTGTCCTCATCACTTTTGCAACAGAACATCTTACAAAGTAATGTGTGTGTGCACTGTACCTTGATATCCTCTGACAGGACAACCTCGTACTGGTTGTGGAGATTCCTCAGTTCAGTCAGTTGGTTCTTTTCTGCCGACTCCAGAAAGTGTTCAATGTCTGTCAGTGCTGACTCTGCCCCTTCCTGTGACTGACACTTATCCACAGCCTGGGATGCTAGCAGATAGATGCCGGACTCACACCACTGGTTAACCTACACACAGAAAAAATCTAAACAAGTTAATACTGACCAAGAATTCAGTTTTAGAAAAAATTATCATCCCTTCTCATATGGTGTCACAGTGTAACAGTCCTCTGTGTGGGTGCTAGGAGGAAAAAAATGTGAGTCAAATCTCAATTGGGTCTGTAAACACATAAATCCAGTAGCTTGTTATGTGGGTAATAAAATCCTTAAGAGTTCACCGGTTATGTCCTTTTAGATTGTCAGTGTTCTAATATCCCCACTGTAACTCTGTGAGTGCACTTTGTCCAACAAGAATAAGACTGTAACAATGAATAGATGCTGATTTTCACATTTAAACAAGATGATTGCAATATTTGGTCTTTTGGCTAAATGGAGAACTGAAGCCAAGATGATCAGTGTGTCACTGACACTCAATTTGAATGTATCCACAGCAGCAGTTGCATTATGAAAACAATGATGCGTCCATACCTTCTCTGAAATACAAAGACAACTGTCAACTCTTCTTTGTGGAAAGTTGAATCAAAGATGAAATATTCCGCAGAATGCATAATGTGTAATTCTTTAGGATTTCTATGTATCTAATCAAATTGTAGTGCAAGCAGTTATCAAATAATGCTGAAGTATCTAAACATTTTAAACCTTGATGACAATGAACCAATCTTGAAATTAATGTTGTGCTCAGCAGCTGTCAATTCATCTGAGGAAACACAAATATACTAGTCTTATCTATAGGTAATTATAGTTTATAGCAGTAGTAAGCAGCTATTAAAAAAAAACAAAACACTAACATTACCCTACAAGCTCTAAACAGCAGAGACATACATGTAGTCTCAGAGATTATCTTGTGATCATTTAACTAAGAGATAATATTTGCATTACATTTAGTTGGTGGAGACTAAAAAGATCTAAAAGTAGACAGACTCATATATTGGATCACACAACTTTAAATATATGCTTACATTGTCTGCTGGATGCATAAAGAGGCACAAGCCATGACTTTATAAAATGTAAATATTTCACTGTCCCACTGTTACTGTTTTAGCCACATTAATGCTATGGCTCTGAGGACAGTGTTGGCTGGCCGGCCATTTTGGTCCAGACTGATTTATATCTGATTTATATCATCATTGGAAGATTGGAAGAATTATTAGATGTAACATAACTTTCCAAATGAATACATTGTCATGGTAAAATGCTCCACAAAAACACCATGACCAGCACAAATTATATTATATTTATTATATTATATATATTTGTTCACTATGGCATAGTCATAGTGAACAGGTTTCCTTAATGACTTTAATACCTTAAAACTTTCTATACCTAAATAAGGTTTATAGAGCTGGGGCAGTGTTTTAGTCCTGCTTTGTTTCAGCCTATCTATCTATCTATCTATCTATCTATCTATCTATCTATCTATCTATCTATCTATCTATCTAGATATACAAAAGCGCAAGCAAAGCAAGAATCATATTAAATGAGGACATACCAACCAAAACAGACAAAAAACAGATTTCAGTTGGCTGGTTATAAGTCAATCTTTGGACTGTTTTGACTTGACACATGGACTGACAGATGATCCCAATGCAGAACATCAAATCTGTGGTCATTTGTGAATGTGCACAACTCATATTGTATCCTCACCTTATCAATGCCCTGGTGTATCTGCAGAGATTTGGATAAGACATCTGTCTTTTTCTTGGCCTCATTGCTGAAGTCATCACAGACATGCCGGAGCTCAACACATTTGGGTCGGATAGAGTCCACAGCATAGTGGTTGCTCTGGATCAGCTGGTCACCATGCAATGCGTGAAGCTGGGCCTTTTCCAGTGTGGGCTGGAAGAAAAAGAAAATTTCTGGTTTAATATCATTAAATTACGAGGCATTTTGTGTGTGTAACTGTTTGATAACAAACCTGAGCTTTCTCCTCCAGTGTTTTTAGCTCCTTTAGTAGTTGTTCAATTCTGGCCACACAATCCCCAGTATCTGATAGGTTGTTTAGAGTGTCTATCAAACTGTCAAGAGACACTTTGACCTGATCAAACAAAGAGTGGAGAGACAGAGACAGAGAAAAGGCAGAGAGAATCATAAAGTTATTTAGCCATTTATGCTGCTAATGTAAAACAAACCACATGAAAAAATTGTTGATTTAGTTTGTGTAAAACATTTTGTTTTACACAGCATTTCACAGCTTAAACATTCATGGCTCCGTTCTAAGTATTTGTCAGCAGGGGACAGTGTGGTGCTTTCTTTCTGACCTGACTGTATTCTGCACTAGACCACTGCTGCCTGTATTATCCTGTTTCTACAAGTTTCTAAAGTGTTGAAACATGCGCCACTGCATACACAGTCCATAGTTAATATCTTAATCAGTGCTGAAATAGCTTTTTTTTAAAAACATTTTTAGGATAAAGAGTATACGCTATATTTGTGCTTTAGTGTGAGGTAGTGGTGACAGTACTCTTTTTTTGTTTACATTTTAGTAACTGTCTACCTGACATTTATTTCTGTATCTTGGGTTACTCTTCCCTTTATCGTATTACAGTTTTAGTGCACATAGTGTTAGTATAAAATTTTCTTGTGGTTGTTTTGATGTGTTTAATATGCCTCAAACACAAAAAGAGAAGACCTTCAGCTTTGGCATCCTGGTTTAATGTTAGTAAGTGGTGCCAGTCTCTGTATTATGAATGCATATGCAACACGTTCCCCTCTGGGGGCGTTTTGCCAGATGCCACTTGCATTTCATCATTATGCACAAGGTGGCTTTGGCATTGCACTGGCAGAAGCAGTGATGACTGTTGAGCATAACAGTTCTATTTTATTAGGAGGTTGGAGTGGTGCCAGTGACATAAGCTTCAAGTTTATCAGCAAGGAAACTACACTTTGTGTCCTGTTGGGACCTTTGTGTTGTTCCCATAGTTTCCTTTTTTTCCCCACTCACTCATTGATTACATTTTCTCTTGCTTTTTACTCACTGGTTCGATAGGCAATAAAATTAATCTCTTAGGTTCAGGAACTAAAATTAGCTTGGTTAAAGTTAGGAAATGTTTGTGGTTTGTGTTAAAATATGCCCCTTCACTACACTAAACAGTAAAAATGATGAGTTGAGACTGACAGTCCTATATCACTAATGTCATACCCTGGTGCATCATGCACCACCGACACCTTGTTCTTAAATGAGATGCACCAGCAACTTTGACAAAACAGAAACTTTGGAATATGTTAGGTCTAAAAAACTGCCATCTCTTATTTTGTTAAATTGCCTCATTGTGTCATTTTAGTTTTGCCATGTGATTGTTTTCACACATAACAACTGTAAAAATGAAACAGTGTTATGGCAGATTCACTTGTTTCTGTTCTCTTCGAATTAAATTATCCCAAGATGAATTCATTTCATAAATATGTCATATAAGAGAAACCATTGTTAGAAATGTAGAGGACAAAGACTCATTATACTGTGCCCTCTACACTGGACAACTTGCAGCAGGATGCATGAAAAAACCAAAGGCTGCATGGCAAAGACAGCCAAGCAGACAGAGGGACAGACAGACATACTTTACCTCTCTGAAGTCCTGTTCAAAGTGACGCAACTGCAGGCACTGCTCCAGTTTCAGATGGTGTTTGCTCCAGAACTGTTCAAAGGCATTTTCTGTCTCATCTAGCTGGGCCAAAAGCCTGAAACACAGAGCAGGAATTTCATTACATGCATAATGAGAACTGCTACATGACTGCTCAAAATACATAATGATATACAGCATGCATCATATGTATAAGGGAGTCTTTGATGCGTGTCACCTTTCTACAGTAGTTTGGTTCTCCATCTCATCGGGGTTGAGTTCATGATTCTCTGACTTGGTTGCCTGATCCTTGATACAACTATACAAGGTGGTACCTTGCTTCACAGCTAGCCTCAGTTCATCCTGGTTAACAGAAACATAAACATTACAAACATTAATGTCATAGATCAGAACTCTACCCTTTGCATGTACAACTGACATTTGATAATTAGGCAGGCTCTGCAGGGAGACAAAGGATGCAACAACTTGCAAAGCATATGTCATAGTATATTTAACTGTGACATCTCGAGGCTAATGTGTCTTATGTTATGATGTTACCTATTTATACCTATGGAAATGTGACAGAATGCTATTTGTTGTAGACTGAACTTTTCTAGTGCTGCCTGTCACTTGTCAAAAATCTAAAATAAAGTATTTGACTGAATGATTCAACTGTGCAAATGTCTCCTGCCATGGAAATGACAGCCTGGTGAAAAACAATTTGATTCCTTCTGGAAATAAGTCCATGATATTAAAGTATTTGAAGCGGAATGGATTAATGCAGACTGAAATGTCACATTCTTAGCACCAAACATAATTACAAAATGCCTGTAATAAACAGACCATGGATTGCTACTTTGAGTCTTTGTATGTGAATAGGAAGTAAAAAAGAAATTTTTCAGACAATACTTTTGCCAGTTATCAGACCCTCACTATGTATGTTAGGATACAAGTGATTTTTCCTTTGCTTCACTTAAGATTTAGCAGAGAGGAAAACAATAGCGGCAAAAGAGAGTTATGACCCAGTTCTTATGCTTATCAGCTAAATTTTGAACTGTAATAAATTTATTTCAGTGGACTTTCTGTGACCTGTACACTTTATATTTATATTTTCAATTGTGTAAATTTTGACTTTGACAAGTTTTCTACTGATCAAAACCAAAGAAGCTTGAGGCCATCAAACATTCAACCCTCCAAGTCAAGAAGACACTAAATAAACCCAAAAAGAAGCAAAAGTGTAAACATGGCACAGCCAATAGTAGCCAGTAGTAGCCAGTGCTAAGACGTTTCAAGATGTACTAGTGTAAAAATATTTGCTGTGACTCATGTTAGTGTGAGTGTCTTACTGTATTAAATGCACCACATTACCTTGAGGTTATTGTGTTTGTCTGTGTGCGCTGTGAGGAGGTCTTTGGTGCACTGGACGTCATTGGGCAGCTCTGTCTCTGCGAGGTCTGTCCCAAACTTCTGTAACATCTGGGCTGTGGTTTTCACTGTCGTGGCAAAATTTTCTATGGCCTACAAAACAGATCCACATGTTACTCTGCAGCTTCCTCTAATCTAACTCACCATATAGCAGATGTAATCTCAAATATATGAGATTTTTACAATTTGTTGAATTGCTAGTTTTAAGGTTTAGATATACAATATTGAATACTAAGTGTGCACTCACTGTTCGGTGGTGTATCCACTGACTATGACAGTATTCCAGGTTTCCTCCCAACTCCCGGGTCAGCTGGCTTGTATCCACATAGCCATGTAGGTCAGACAAAGAGTTCAGCATCACGATCTGCAAACACAGTGCATTGCTTTAAGTGCTTTTGATGATGGCCTCCATTATTATTAAGTAAGGCCCAAATTGCAGTGTTTCATTCATTAAAAATCAAGCTGAGTTTAATCATATTTTAGAGCTAACTTACACTGTAAAAATTATAGTATCACTTCTTATAGTTATTTGTGTTGCATTATGGGAAGTGTACGATCCTGTGTTACTGGAAAGCAAGCATCTACAACAACCTTACTAAAGAATGTGTTCATGTATCTTTCTCTCAAACTTTGTGGTTTACTAGACATGCACTTTGTATATTTAATATGGTTAAATCTATACACTTGACTGGTAACTGGGTAACACTTCTGACACCTCTGACATGCCCACCAGAGGTAAGAAAAGCAATGGCTACATTCAGCCTCTACAAAATGTTGCAAAGTCTGCCTGAATCATTATTTGTCTGCATTTCTACCTACCTAGATTTTGGAACCTTGTAGAAGCCCCTTATTTTAAATATCTAAACAAATGATCATGCAGTCATTTAAAGAAATACATACATCCCATAGAAAAAATGTTGACTTTTTCAGCTTTGAACAAGCAAACACTCGATCCTTCTACAAACAGTGCATCTTAATAAAGGTGACATTAAATTGATATTTGGTTGACAAGTTGCAGACATTTTTGTAATTTAAAATAAAAAAATAAAAAAAAACAGATCAGTGAAATGAAAGTAAGTAGGTACCTACATTTATCACATCTATATCACTCTCCTTAGGGACTGATTGCTATAACCTGTCCTATCTAAACCTCTGACTTTCATGGGGTTTCTGTGCCCTAGTGATTGTAGGAGTATTGCCTGAATTGCTCAGCCCGAATGAGACACGTGGGCCAGCCCTCTGATGGACTGGTGCAGTGCGGATCGGGTGGCGGTCAAAGAAAGAGGCCTTGGCAATGTGATCCCTGGTTACTGAAAGTGGCTTTGGGTATGTGGAACATCACTTCTCTGGTGGGGAAGAAGCCCGAGCTAGTGCTTGAGGCCAAGAGATACTGTCTAGATATCACTGGGCTTGCCTCAACGTGCGGTTTTCTAGAGAGGGTTGCTTATGTGGTGAACAAGAGCTCAGAGTACCCAGCCTTCTTGTAGAGTCCCTGAGTGGGGTGCTTGAAGGTGCCCCATCTGGCAATTCCAGCTGTCCTACTGGTGGACTTCAACAGTCATGTGGGTAATGACAGTGTGACCTGGAGGGGTGTGACTGGAGGAATGGTCTGCTTGACCTGATCCTCAGTGGTGTTTTGTTGTTGGATTTCTGTGCTAACAACAGCTTTTCCATAACGAACACCACACAATGGTGGAAAAGAGAGGTGAAGGGATCCGTCAAGCTGAAGAAGGAGTCCTATTGAGCTTGGCTAGCCTGAGGGACTCTGGAGGTACCGGCAGGCCAAGCAAAGTGTGGCTTTGTCAGTAACCAAGGCAAAAACCTGGGTGTGGAAGGAATTCAGTGAAGCCAAGGAGCAAGAGGCCATAGGAGGAAACTCTGGGGCAGACCCAGGACAACGTGGAGCAATTACATCTCTCGGCTGGCTTGGGAACGCCTTGGTGTCCCCCAGGAAGCGCTGGAGGAAGTGAGTGGGGAGAGGCAGGTCTGGTGTCTCTGCTTATACTCCTGCCCCTGCAACCTGGACCCAGATAAGCAGCAGAAAATGGATGGATGGATGGATGGATGGAGTATGCTGTTCTCATTTCTAATGAAATGCTAGGTTTAATTGTGTTATGATTAAAAAAAACACATCTTATGCAATTTAAAGAATTTTTGTATGGAAAATGATTCCTTATGGTGTTCAAGTATAGTATCTTTATCTATTTGGATTATGTGTTTTGTCTTTCAGTATGTCAAAAAAGCCAACAATTACCATGGGAATTACTTTTTTGTCTCTCTTTTAGGTGTTTCTTTCTGAAGCATACCCCTGCTCAGAATAAAACACCAGCATGCTTACCGGTACCTTCATTTTGAAGTCATCCTTATGCAGTTTGATCCCAATGTCTGCTATATGCTTCTGGAAGAACCTGGATGGCCTCAGTACCAGCACCAACTGAAGATTTCCTGGGAATGCCCCCTGAATGATATAACAAACAAACTTGAAATAAGACATCCCATCCTTTCATTCTCTTGGTCATCTGTAAGTTGCTTCACCCAGGCTACATGTGTAATGTTCTGGTATAAAATTATTGCATGTCTTAATTACTTTATTACAAAAGTATGTTATAAAAGATATGTTCATTTTAGTTAAAGAGTGTGTGTGTCCAGTGGTGGTGGTGGTGGGTGTGGGTAAGGGCCCAAAAAATATCTGCCCTGGGGCCTATCACAGTGTTGTTATGCCTGTGTAGAGAGCATAATCACTTTAAAATAAAAAAAAAAAAAAAACCTGTGTCTCCATAAAAAAAGTCCTTGTACATATTTACAGTATATGGTGATTTAAGTATCTCAGAGAGCTTACAGCGATCCTAGATAGAGAGGCCTTTACTGAGCTCCATTTGTCCTTCCGCCGGTCGATGATGATAATGAAGCCAATGCTGGCAGCATCCAGGCTAGAGACAGGAGGAAAAAAATCGAAAGTTATAGGTCAAGTATTTTGTGCATTTCAAGGAATACACAAGTGGTTACACCACTAAGCACAATTTCCAGAAACCTGCATGGTATTATGGGTGAGATAAAGCAGTGATGCAAGTTTAAGCCCCAGGAAAACACAGACAAGCCTTAAAAATAAGGAAGTCAGACTGTTACATAGTCTTGTTCACTAAATGTCACTAAATGCATGAAGTCTGCTGTTAACAGGAACTTTTAAAATATTACCTATTTCATTCATTGTACTTTGTAGGTTTCATGGAATAACTTTTAAGAAAACCATAAGCATTTTTTCTTTCCTCCCTTTGTTCTTACTGTCATTCTCTCTTAGAAATTACTGTGCTGATAATAATGATTCACTACATTTACTACTGTGAGAGTACTGACAGGGACTAGAAAGAGAGAGCATATTTCTCCCATATTGGCTTCTCTTCATTGGCTCCCTGTTAAATCCAGAATTGAATTTAAAATCCTTCTCCTTACATACAAGGTCTTGAATAATCAGGCCCCATCTTATCTTAAAGACCTCATAGTACCATATCACCCCAATAGAGCACTTCGCTCTCAGACTGCTGGCTTACTTGTGGTTCCTAGGATATTTAAAAGTAGAATGGGAGGCAGAGCCT
>VUQS01045901.1:12479-33358 GCA_015108495.1 Heterochromis multidens
GACCTCAAAATGAAGCTGCACCTTCCTGACCCTCTCACTAGTCTCGCCTTTTCAACGGGGGAGTGCCAGGACAGCGGTCTTTGTGAGTTTTATGGGACCTGGTTTCAGCCATTTGCTTTGCTTAGCAGCAAGGAGATTAAGGATAAAACCTCATATGAAATATTTATCACTTTATACCAATCTCCACTCAACGAATGACTACTGAGACACTGCACCAATGAATAATTCCTTGGGAGAGAGTCAAGCTGATGACGAGCAAGAGAAAAGAGAAAAAGAGTGACTTTAAGAGAAAATGACAGACAGGAAAAAGGGAGAGGGTATGATGAGATAGATGGAGGACAACAAAAATGATAGAGGATGTTAGGCTTGTGTTGGAAATAAATGAAGAACTGGAGAAAAGGGTGGCATATCTAAAAAAAAAAACACCTCGGTTTATGTCCTCAGAGAAATGGATCAAACAGAATAACTCACACGTCAAAGCGTAGATTCTGCTTCTCCTCGAAGAAGTAGTCCAGGATGTACTTCCTGACAAAGTCTGGGTTTAGCGTGTTGTCTATCACCTCTGTTCTCCCAAACTAGAAAAAAGAGAAGGAAGACGTGAACATAAAGCTTTGAGAATCTTTATTTAATGCTCTATTACCTTACACCATCCCGTCTATCACGCTACCCACCAGCCATCTGAATTTGTGGCTTCCAATGAGATCAGATTTGATTAACAGAAATTAACCATCGCAAGGTGTCTAGCTCTTCTTCTTCTTCACCTTTTCTCATTGTGCATGGCATGCGTGAGCTTGCAAAAGGCATTTTATTGAGTCCAATTACACTAATTTTCTTTAATAGCACATTCACGCCTCCAACATTCTCTGACTTTCACATTGGCTTTCAGACAGGGGAACTAACAACACTCTTGCAAAAGGAAGCGAAAGTAAAGCCACCAGGAAAGACACCAAAAACAATTTCATCATTGTTACAGAGAAAGACTTTCTGATGAGGTGATGTGCTGACAAACAAATCAACAAAAAAATGGAAAGAGTTGCAACCTCTTCCTCATGAGCACACACACATTAATTGTATCCAACATGAATAATTCAAAGTCAGAGAAGTGATGTTGAGCTGCATAAATAAAACATCCCCAGTAAAAAGAGTTACCATAAACTGACACAGTGAATTAATAATAGCAGTGTTAGGCTTAATAAGGAGATGAAACAGCAGGATTACAGGCTCACACTTTTGTGATTACATCCAATGGGTGTAAAACTCAAAGAGAGTCCTAACATGAAAGAAGACAAGCAACGCTACAGGAGGAGAATACCTTTAACGGATGGACGCTGATGCTAATGCAAAGACAGTCAGGGTGCATTGTGTGCAACATATGACAGTCTAAGAGTGTGGGTTTGCTGAAGTGTAGCCTGCCATCAGATATAAAAGTGTGTCTAGGTCTATAAAAGTTTAACTACTGTGTGTCACTACCTCCTCTCCCACTTTTCCTGTCAAAAAATGTGAGAGCTCTGCTCCAGCAGATGCAAAGGAGGTGAAATCTGTACCGAGCGAACAGGAGCCTATTTTTAATGACAGAAGGTGTATGTGGCAGCAAGAGGGCTATAGCATATTCACTTTGGTGCCACGCCAAACAAAGGAAGAAGAATCAGCACCAGAGCAGCAAAAAGCCACCCGAGGAAATAAAAGATCTCCCACTCCACACATTATCTCTACCTTGGCAAGTACACGGCCAACATGTAAAGCCAAGGTTGCAAAGCACTACAATTAACTGTCAACAGAAAGAAAGAGCCTTCCTGCAGGGATATCTGGGTGTTGGCATTGTGACTTCTTTCCCTTAAATAACCCTTACTAGAATAAATTGTGAGCCCTAACGTTAGAAGATTTATCTTGGTAAAAAGATTAACGTCGAGGAGTTTGAAAGGAATTTATGCAGGTTATACTGTGTCAGCTGCTCAGGTAAGTGAAAGTGCGAGACAGGGGAAAATCTGTCATGCACCTGGAGTAATAACTGATGAGGGAGTTGGATATTAAGACTTTAAGTCATGCTGTAGTAGAATGATGGGTTGTCAGTTTTATATTCTGACCAAAAGTAAGTTATGGGCACACTGGTTTTCTACTGGAAACAAAACACAATGCATCTCTAACATCTGCTTTCATGATCTTCTGTTGATGAGGAATGTCAATGACCAGCAGCTGATGGGGAAGCTTGTCCCATAGAAGGGGTAATTGCATTACAGATGGTTGGTGGCACACTGGCTCCTACCAACCATACTTACTCCCAGGAGAACAAAAACACATTACCTGACAGAGGGGCAAAAGAGGCACTACGCTTTATCAATTCTGCACAGCTTGACTCTGCTGCTTGCAAAGCCAGCTGTCATCTGCAGCTGAAAACACAGGCCCGTATCTCCTTCTGGGAGAGGCATTCAGGCTGCACCCACAGTTTTTAAGCTCGAGGTGGGGCACTGTAACCCGAGGTGACAACTGTAGGAGGTTTGTCTATATTTGCATGATAAAAAGTAAAACTACTTTCTGGCTTAGGAACAGAATATTACTGTGTGTTGCCACCAGTGCCAAGGCTTGCTTTTCTGTGAGTCAAGGCCAGCAGACTTCCCTTCAGAGACATAAGAGAAAAACTGTCAGGCACCAACCTCAAGTGCTGTTAACACTGCAGAAATATTTCTTAGAAATCTGCTTATTTATTTTGGGTATTTAAGACAATTTCACACATGCACTGCAGCACTAAACTTTAACAGACATTATCTGATGGAGGTGCACGTGACAACACAAATCTCCAATGCATGTCTGTTGACAGTAAATAGTCTCCAATCTGCTTCACCTCCCTAATGGCTCAGTGTCAGTAGAGTAAAAACAGGACGGCAACCTCCTTGCGACTAGGAAAAACTGGTGGTTGCCCAGTGATTTCATTTAATTTTTTTTGCATTCAGTGACTGATTGCATGTAGTTGCATTGACCAACTGGTCACCCAGAGGTTGAGCATGGAACACCCTCAACCTCTGGGCAATCACTTTCAATCACACCAGGCAACCTGTCTCCAAATAATCACAGACAGACAAGAAAAGGTTTGCAAAATTTTGCTGTCTAATTTATAAACACAGACAGATTGCCAACACATTGCAATCAATCTGAGTCAGTCTGTGAGTTTCTTTACAATAGGAGACTCGGCTCAACTGGTTGTATTCTGGTTATATTCCTATATAAAAGCAAGGTTGCCGAGTGCATGTGTCACTATGTCACATTGTGTGGGGGAATTTCTGAATTTCTATTTCAAATCTATGAGGTTCTGTTGAATGTTTCTTTGTATGTGGAGGGCAACATATTTTCAACAGACAGCAATAACTAATTTTTGCTAATTTCTCACAGTTACTCACAGTATTATCACAAAAAGACTGCATGTAATTGCCAACTTGACCCCAGTCACAAACTGATAGCAGACTGATAGCAGATCACCTCCATCTTATTGGAATATTATCAATAACTGTTCAAACTGCTGCCTTCAGGCAGGCACTACAGAGCGCTGTTTGCAAAAACCAGCCCCCTCAGAGACAGTTTCTTCCTCCAGGCTGTCAATCTGATGAACACTGTGAAATAACCCACTGTTCAGGTCATATGCACATTGCACTACTCAGTTTTGCACTTATAGTTTTGTATAGTTTCTTAAGACTTTTCTTACTTTTTATCTATTTTATATATATATATATAGCCTATTTTAAAAAATGTTTCTTTTCTTCCATGCAGAAAGCAAAGTGAACCGGAGTCAAATTCCTTGTTTGTTTGTACAAATTAGTTTGCCAAATAAAGATGATTCTGATTCTGATTCTGGTTATCTTGATGTACCAAAGTCACCTTGAAAACAGCAACTGACTGCGAGTGTTACAGACTTAGTCTCCGTCTTTGAAGCAACCATTTCAAAGGCAATAAGATCACAAGTTCAACGCACACGGTTGCAATAATTTCGGCCGTGCCTCAATCCCCAACCATTGTTTTCCCTAGTGTGACTAAAAGACAAAGACAGTGTGATGTTCAATAGCATCCATGTGAGCAGCTAACTATCCAGTGAATTCAAAGCAAACACGTGTATGCACGCTGCAGGCAGCACCATCGCCTAAATCAATAGTATTTCAAGTAGCGAGAAATCACCTACTGTATGCTACATGTTAGAAAGGGCAACTTTGGAATGTGTCCTGACCTAATTCTCCCAACATTGCTGGCTTTAGATGAGAGTCAACCTTTTTCTAGAGTCACAAGGTTGGCAGGCAATCAATGGAGACCCTAAGGAACATTTAAGACTCCTGCATAGAGGTACCTTCAAAACACTATTTGATGTTTTATGTTGAAGCTGGGATTGACAAAATGTTTTCTGGATCACTAGACAAAAATCTGAAACCCACAAAGAGCTAAAAGTCAACATTAGCTTATTTTTTAGTTGCTCTTCAGGTTGGAGGGGAGAGCTGGAGATGGCAGGCAATTAAGAGCAGTATTGACCTTTTAATACTCTTCTTTAAGAAAGCTGAAACGTCAACGTATTTCTTCTAAAACTTGGTTTATAGGTTTGGTATTCAATACAGTGTGTGTGTGTGTGTGTGTGTGTGTGTGTGTGTGTGTGTGTGTGGGTGGGTGTGTGTGTGTGCGTGCATGTGTGTGTGTGTGTGTTACCATGTAAAGGTAAGATTTATTTTCTTTCATCTACGGGGGCCACTGCAGGATTTATGATCTGTCCAAACTGCATGTCAGATGGTTGGCTACCATCAGAAGCCCCCTAAGCCAACACCTTTCTGAAGTCAGAGAAGAGTTGTCTGTGTCATGCATTATCTGTCACTTTTGGATATCAACAATCTGACATTCAAATCCACTTCAAGCTGTGATCGGCCACTGCATAGAGCCCAAGTTTGTACTTCTTTTTCAACCTTGTCTGTCAACTTCTCCTTTTTCTAAATGCAACACCAATGTCAATGTCTCTGTGGAGGGACTGTCTGGAGTATTGCACCGTTTCTCATCATCTCATCAATATTTTTCCAGTGGTCGGACTGTAGTTCCTTAGAACTACTTCTCTGAGTTCATACCCTGCATGTAAAAAAAATTAATGAATTTGATTGCATTGCAAGTGTGCATGCACTTACAGAGAAAAATGATTTAGTTTGCCATACTTTAGTTTGCAGGACTGCTTGACAACATCTGGGCATAGAATGAACAATTTTCTGTAACAAATGTAGTGAAAGTTTCCTCCATCTTTCAACCAGCAAAGGTTTCACCTAATTCCTATTAATGCTAAATTTATTTTCTCTGTGGCACCCGTGGGGTTTTTTTATGGTTATGATTCTGGAAGGGCCATTCATACAGTTAAAAATATTATTTAAAAAGGCAAATGGTAGGCTTTGGATCAGTGGAAGAGCTTTTGAATGGTTTATCACCCTGCCTTTGTACCCAGAGTGGTTCTTCAAATGGCTTGTGAGTCACACTGTTTCTGGTAATTCTTGTTGATCCCTGAGGTGATTTCTCATGTTATTTCTCACCTGTTCTTCGTGTTACTCATATTTTACTCATATTATCCAATCTGCTGGTAGTCTTTCTGGGTCTGCTTGTGTTACTTCTGTTCTCAGTCGTGTGTTCACAATTTTTTTTTACTTTTAGACAACATAAACCAAACTATGGAGAGCTGATGGAGCTTTTGCCAATCTACTGTTAAAAAAGTGTTCTTTTTTATGCAAACAAACAATGTTTGACCTTTTCTCTGAGCTCATTTCATGTCTTTTTTGTAGTTTCTCTAAACTAACAACTACCAAGGTAATTTATGGTGGATTTATAGTGGAGTGTAAAGCCAATTATACTAAAGTTCACACTGCACGTAGCAGAGGGGCTACAGGTGTAGATTATCATTTAAGTTTGACAATCAAACTGAGATTTTTGCTGCTTATACAATTATATTTTATTGGATAAATTTGGTGATGGTTTAGCGGTTTAACCACTAATTTGTCCAGTATATGCTGAAATCCATGTCATCAAGCTGTGATATATCACTGAAACTTCTTGTGCAACCTTTCTCACTTTTAAGAAGCAAAAACAAAACTATAAGAAAAACCTTAATTTTGTATTTGGGTGTCAAATCTTTCCCACTTTAATCTGGAGTCCCACCACTGAGCGTCTCTAAGGTCAGCAGGCATAGCACTTTTCAATCACAAATTATTTGAGTGTGAAAGCACAGAGACTACTTGGACTGCCTCAGACCAAAATAATAAGAATTGCTTTAAGATTTAATTTAAGTTGCAGTTTCACTGTCTTTAATTTGTGATTACAGAGTCACATAACAATCCCAGAAGGACCTAATGTCTTGCTGCAACCTCTGTCTACTTTGATCAGAGGGGGAACCAGAGGGGACAACAACATGGAGGAAAATCTTTAATGATACATGTAGCTGCCACCTTAATCAGTCACAGTTAACACAGTGCTGACCAGAGCACCAGTATTTACAAGGTCAGTCAATTGCAAATGATTGGCACTCACAGCATCTACCTTGAGACGGGGGGGGGTTAAGCGGGGTAAACAGCGAGTGAGATGTCACGGAGAAGAGACGGGCTGATTGAGTTGTGTTGACAGAGAAAACGGCTGTGATCGCTTACCTCTCTCCACTGTTTGGACTCCACGCCTTGTGTATACAACACAACCACTGAGAAGTGATGAAGAAGGACGAGATAGCAGTAAAGAGAGAGAAAAAAAATGCAAAGCAGAGGAATACACTGTTACCAAACAATCTCAATCAAGAATCCTGCCTCTTCAGATCATGTTTGTTTTGTTCCTTCTTTGGTGACATTCATGATTAATTATCCTGCCACACCCTGACAGCATAATGAAGTGCCAAGCTTGATGGTTCTAGGTATGATGTCCACAATCAAAGAAGAAAATCAACATTGAGAGCCCCTGGAACACAACGGCACCCATGCAATCAAAACACAATTTCATAATTGTGGGATTCTCTTGCTTCCCATTAGATTTTGCGACTTTAAATGAAGCCGAGGCAGATGAATACGACATGACCTGTCATATATTCGAAGGTTCTGCTTCAGGCAAATACAAAACAGGGTGTCTGCAGTATTGTCCCAGTAGCTTATTTACACAAAGGGCTTGTACCTCCTCCCAATTATGTTAAATGTCTGCAGGGAGTATCAAAGAAAATGCCTTTATGGCGTTTCCCCATGTGTCTCACCAAAAGATAGCCATTTGTATTCAAAGGCTGGTGTTTATACCCTGCATGCATTAAGGTACTTTAGCTCTCTGCAAGGAAAGGTTGTCACATTATTGTGCAAATGATATGCAGTTATTGAAGGAACACTTTGAAACAGCACAGTAAAGGGAATCAAAGTTGAGCTCAGCAAAAATAAAAAGTAAAGCTTTGTAAAAAGGAGACGAGGTGTCAATGAACCATATTTTAAGGTAAGTTTCCCGCAGGAAAATCTAAGCTGCAATTATCATCGTAAAAGCTGAGAACTTACATGGGTCAGATTTGGAGAAAGTGTCTCGGTCCAACAGATTCCTGTAAGAGAAGAAAAGAATTGCATATCAAAATGTGAAAACCGAGGACACTACCTATAAAAGCAGTTTGCCTCTAAAACACTCTCAGAAAGTGCAAACCCTTTTCAAGACTATGTAGCCCTTAAATAAAGAACACAGAAACACTGATATTAAACAAAAAAACCCTAAACAAAACACACCATACATGTCCGATTTCTTTTACTCATGTAAGTTTAGTAGATAAATTTAAACCTAAAAATGAAGCACTCTCAAAAAAACAAAAGCAAGTGGACTGAAAACACTGAGTAACCTCTTTTGTAGCTGGCCAGTCAACAGAAACAGATGAACAGTTCATTAGTGACGAACAGACTCACTCTTTGCTGCAACTTAATATGACAGCTGTCAAATTAGGCGTAGCTATGGCTGTTTAATAAATTTAATTGTACTTTCAATTATAATTTTGACTTTCAAAGATTATTTAAACAAGATAATCAAGTTTCACAATAATATTCTCGTTTTGTCTCGTTTTAGAAATCCTGTGCATCTTCTTCCTTTACAGTTGTGCCTACGCCCTTACCTAAAAAGAAGCCAAACTCTCACCCCTTGAGATGCGGCATTTTTAGTTCAGCTCAAACCAAAAGGATAAAAAGACAATCTTTGAGCTCTGGGGGAAGGTAAAACAGCTGCTCAGAAACATTTTGGCTCCAAGGAATCTGAGAAATAAAAGCTAACACAAAAAATATGATTTGCGCTCAAAGTTCACATAGTGTCTGATGTTTTAAAATTTAATGGATAATCATGTTGAATAATCCTGATCTCAGTGTTAACCAAAATAATTGTGATTACAATTGAGCAGCCCCAGTGATCAAGTTACTTACGGTCTTATTCACAAGGTTTTTCTAAGCAATTTTGACTCCCTCTAAGTAAGTAAGGCATACAGAAAAGAAGGGTAACCACTTTGAAAAGCCACGGGAGCAGCACCAGGCTGCAGCCCACTTGATAGAAACATATTTTCCCAAATACTAATAAATACAAATATAATACAATAAAGAAAAAGACACGAATTCAAAAATTCTCTAAGTATCACTGTAATTTGAGGCTCTTCAGTATAATATAGTTTCATAGAGTCATATAAGTGTATTATTTCTATGCCAATCAACTTAACCAGAAAAGGATTCAAATTAGAGGAACAACAATGATTTATCAACCGTAAAAAATGACTGACAAGGAATAACTGTTTGTTGATTAATTCATTAAGTATTTTTTAGATAAAAATCTCCTAATAACAATCAATTGCAGCTTCTTAACTGTGATTTTCTGCTTTATATAGTATATCTGTATGCTGGTCAACACTATCAGCTATGGGAGTGTTATAATAATGAGAAGATTCATCAGTAAGGAAAATAATTATTAGTTGCAGGGTTAAAAAATATGCACATCTCTGCAGCCCCATGTATAACCCAGTGAACAGCTTTTATTGATGGTGAGCACGGAAACCAGTTTTCTTCATATGTCCGTGACAACGCAGAGGAAAGTGTGGCCATTAACAAGTTCGCAGCTCTACTGCAGCAACAGAGTGAATGTAAGGTGTCCAAGTGACTCAGGCCAGGAACCGACAAGCTAAAAACAGACTACATATGAGGGTTTATTGAACCATTCAGATCAATATCAATAGATTGAACAAGTCCATCACTGTGCATCTATGGGCCAAATTTCACAAAGAAGCCACTAGAGGACAAAAAAAATCACAATGACTTGATATTAGTTTTAGTTTGATGCTGTATTAGTACAGCTCTGTGTCCATGAACTCTAGGTCACGTTCACTCAGACCAGTTCCCATTCAGCCTTAAAGGAGAACATCCAGCAGTATTATTCACATACTAAATTCTCTAAATAAAGCATTCACCTTTTCTCACTAGAAAGATCTATCCAGTTTGCTAACACTGAACATCATCATCCAGCACCTTTTCAAGCAGCCACACACTCTGATTGGCTTATTGACTCATTCCAGATAAGAGGCGCAATCAGCAATAATATTATTCATGTCATCCTTATTTTAAGCCAAAACCCCGCAGTTTCCTTAAATATGTCCTCTCTGTGCAAATTCTAATAAGGCAGAAATCACCTTTACAAAATAAAGTGATGCTATCATCATTTACCATTTTAGATGGAAGACATTTTCCTGATGTTTTCAGTGATCTCATTAGCATATCTGTAAAGTGCTAAAGCTTATAAACTGGTCTTACTTCACTTCAGTTTCCTGGTTGTGAGAAGTGCCACTAAATAACTTAATCGCAATTCAGAAAAATCCTCTTCCCTTCAGGGGACAGCAGGATTTCAATGAATATAGATGAGAGTTCAGGACTGAATCCAAGCAACAAGGCATCATTCGTGTACATGTAATTCCCCATTCCTGGACACAAAATCTTCTGTGACAGGGAAACGTGGGGAAATGACAGATGCAGTGTTATTGGGTATTAGCCTTGGGCTGACCTGACTACAGTTGGAAAATTGTCAGTGCAATTATCATTGGAGGTAACAAAGCCATCCATGACTAACCGCCTCTTTGTATCCACCTGTTACCGTCTGGCATCCATTACCCTCAAACAATTAGCTTGTCCATCACCTTATCCCTTCTCTCAGAGCAGACAAGAGGGGAAAACGTGACATCCTGCTTTAGTTTTGCGCCATGTTCCTGTAGAGTACAAGCCTTCGTTTATGTTGCTAAACCTTAATTTGTTCTTGCCGAACATTTTTATTCCAGAAAGAAATAATTAGTATACAGATTTATATGCCAGTACAAATTAATCCAGCAGCTTAATGTGCACATGGCCAGAGTACACACATCAGTGCCGTAGGATGGGTATTAACATCTCAGATAATCCGTCTGCTTTCACTGAAGTAACGCTGCCTATTTCAAAAGTTAACTCCTTCTCTTTGCAAATCTCAGTGGGATAAGAGAAGATCATTATCCCGAAAGCTGATGTAGGAAAAGTTTGTTGATGAAGATGAAGTTCATTGAAAGTAGGACAAAAGTAATTAGATACAGCTACTTTTCATTCACACCATTTCATGTATCCGCCTGGTTTCAGATCCTAGCGCTTTTGTGATCACTATGGCCATCTCATTTGAAACGTAATGAAAACAGCAAACACCCCTTTTTTCTATTCCTCTTGATCTCGTCACCTTCATTAAAACTTTGAGTGCAATAATCTCCTCTTTCTTACTTAAGCTTTTCATATTTTATTGTGCTTGAAGCAAGAGTCAGCAGTGCATTATTAGATGTTTAACAAGAATAAATTCAATTTCGCTTGAGAAAAAAACTGAATATAATCTTAATAGCTTTCTTTTCTCTGCCTAATCATCCCTCACAAAGTAATGTTTGTTTATTCAGCAGTGAATTAAGCTCATAGTTATTGGTTATGCACACTTCAATTGATAAATACAATACGGCAGAACCTGGAAATTCTGTAAATGCTGAATTAGCATCACCCAAGAAATGCACGAGTTCTTAAATCAAATCTGCAAACTCTCTCTGGTTGTATAAATGTGTCAAAAAGGGTTTTAGTTGATAAATGGTTTCACTGGAGGCCCAGTGTGAAGGAGATTTGACCTCTAAAGCATGGCTGGCTGCTGAACTCTAATTAAAAAAGAATATATTAGGAATATGCTCCCTGTCGGTCAGATCCCTGGAGATATTTTAGCAGCTCCATGGTCCATGGGGCTGATTATTAAACTAAGAAATGTAGAATTTAATTCCCGTGCCCACAGTGCCTTATTGTCACCAGTCCCTTAAGTCTCTTCTACTTCCTTAAAGTTGTCAAAGTCCTAATTGGCAAGTTGGAGAAATGGTATCTAATCCAGTGGAAAGTGGTTTCAAATTGTCTTGAATCTGACTGGGCCAATGAGCTGCAGCCTCATTGGTTCTTAAAAGGACATGACAAATGCAAGCCTGAAAGTCAAGTAAGACTGATTTACAGGAAGAAAACTCTCTATAATACATTAGAGATGATAGAGAAGGCTGCGAGGTCAAATAGAAGCATGCTTTGCATTTTCAAGTCTTCTCTGTCACTTCACTTTCTCTTCTGCCCCATGGCCCTCTCTCCTTTGACTGACGACAGACCTTGCCTTTCCCATTACGCATCATGGGGTCTGTAGGACTACTTTTTGTCTAACACACCCTTGAGCAGATGAGAGGTCAAAAGGTCAGAGAACAAAAACAGGAAAAACAGGAATACTGCTGTACTCTTTACAAAGAAGAGGAATCCCATTACCCATTACGTAGAATGAAGTATTCCGTTTTTCCTTGAGGGTATTTTTTTAACACAAAAATTATGTACAGCATATCATGTAGAGAAGCTCATCAGGTACAGGCATACAAGGAGAGCCTTCTCTCAGATTTAAACAAAAAATTTAAAACAGCAGATGAAAATTCATGCGTGGCTTTGTTTTGTTGCATTATCATGTCTGTATTTGGTGGCATGATACTGTGTAATGTTGCCTTTGTCTGGATCTCAAAAAACTCCCCTCTGTTACATTAGACACACAATCTGGTCCCCTTATTAGTGAAACACACATCTGCTGTCTTTCAGTGTGATAGCACCAGGTGTCTTCTTCTCCTCCATCTGTTTAATTATTCAGTTTCTACCTCGAATCTCTCCAGGTCGACAGTACCTGCAGCAGAGCACTCCCTGGGCAGCCATCTCACGGGCAGTGACAGGATCTCAGTCATAAACCCGCTCTTCTGCTCGTGTAATAAATGGGAGAGTACATACGCTGCGACTCCCTGTTTCAGGCATTTGGCGTGTTGCTAATGTCCGATCTGGGAATAATAACGGTGCTAATTGCACACTGTGACAGCTCAGGGTTTGTGCAGAGAAAGGTCCCTTTTACAAGGAGGTGAGGAAAATACAGACTGATATTATATGGCTTATAACCCTTGGCAGAGCACTTTGCACTCAGTCGACTGTGAACTTGCGGCAATCTGAAAAAACCCAAGCTGCAGATGTCTTTGCAGGCACACATTATCCAAATCAGCTTCTTCTCAGACTGGCAATATAAAGCACTCTAAATTGAACACTAGGAACCATACTGGGCATAGTAAAGAATCAGCTCACGCGTAGTTTGGCAACTGATCATTTAAACAGAGAGAAGACAGCCTGCATGCATTCTGCTGAGTGAAAAGAAAAGTGATGATGATAATTTACAAAGAAATGATATCGCTAATTGATGTTAGCGAAGCATTAGAAAGCTGCGAGCGCACCATATAGTGTGGAAATAGAGAATTGGAGCCGCGTAATTGGTGGTGGACACATGTTGAGCATCAATAGGTGAAAGCAACACACAGCAGGTGGGTGGTGGTAAACCGTAATGAGCATGAAATGAGAAACACTAACTAGCGCTGGAAGAAAAAGACGTAAGACCACCTTGTGACACACACCTATGCACTCAAACACACACACACACTAATTGACTGGGCTGGAAATGAGTGTTCCATGCAGTTTCTCAACAAATATACCCCTCAAATATAATTTTACGAGATAAAAGCTATAATAACTGTGCCCGTATTAAAGTCCAGCCAGTGTAGGATTTTTAAGACCGATACCGATATTTGGTGATTTAAAGCCGATATATCGGCCGATATTTTTTTTACTTTCAGACACATGAAACATAAACAGGTTTCCCTGATATTTGTTGTGTGTAGTTATTTACTCATTTTCACTCTGCCCAACTCTGTTTGGATCAGCTGATGGTTGTGTTTGTGGCATTTCAAACATTCCCAACAGGGAAGTTGCAGAGTGCTCTCTGCTGGACAAACTATGCAATGGCAACAGTCATAACATAGCTGAAGGGTGTTTCTATTGTCTGCACTTTTTTTTTTTTTTCATTTACCAGCTGCTATAAATGTTGATACTGATAGATCAGCAAATAGCCGTTATATGGTTTGGAGACTGTGGCACTAAAAGAAAAGTCAGGAGGCCATGCTGGAGGTGGTGTGAAGGCTGGTGTGACAGAGGAGGATACCAGAGATAGGGTGAGACAGAGGCAGATGATCTGTTGTGGAGACCCCTAAAGGAAGCAGCCGAAAAAGGAAGAATAAAAGTCTGCCGATAGCCCATATGACCACATGATTATTTAAACAGTCTCATCTCTGTAAGTTAACTTTCTGACACCAGTTTTCATAAATGTAGCCAGGTGGATTGAAGGAAGACAAGATCCCCATTCTTATTCCCTTCTAAACCTTTCTTAATATCTAAACTCTGATTCATTAGTTGCCTCTCCACCTGGGGGAAAAAAAGCAGTCAATAAGCACAGCGCCAGATCTATTTAAACAAATCAGAGATGTGTGCAATGGCCTGTATCCAAGGTTTCAGGGTATTCAAGACTATAAATTGAAATTTTAAACATCTTTTAACAATTGATTTTTTTGTTACTTTGTTGTAGAACTTTCTGCTTCCTATGGCTTTGAACCTGGGTTCACACTACTCAATCCGCTTAAAAAATACAACCTTACATGTTCCGTCTGAAAGCATCTAACACAGAAAAACACACTTCAGAGAAAATTTGACTGAGTTCCTCCACAAGCTTATAATCATTTGCTTGGTAGCTTGTAAAACTTTGACTGATAATCAGTTCCCAATAGTGAATACTAAACATATCTGTAAAAACAAAAAAAAAAAATACACATAAAATTATGCACAGCTTTGCACCAAAAGCACACACATTCTCACACACATAGGCTGAAATGTCCCTTGATGGAATAACATGTCCACTCTAATGCAGCAACAGAAAAAAATCCTCTGAGATGACAATAACCTGACACCGAGCAGCTCGTTTAGCCCTTCAGCTAAGACTGTCAACGAGTGAAAGACCTTCAACATATGCAACGTAGTGTGGAGAAATCTTCACTGAGTAACCTGTCACAGTTTGTACAAATGTGCCACCAGCTTTCATTTCCCAGACACGCTGTGATGTTAGGTCAAATACGCCCTCACAGACAAATCCTCCAACATACTCTGCTGACCCTTAAGTTTTTCTGAAAATAGTGACAAAAGCAGCTTGATATTTCTGAGCCACTAGGGACTGCTTTGATCTCTTATTGCTACAACACACTCTTGACTTTCCCTGTCATTCCAATCAACACATTCACATGAGGCAGGCAACATGCAGAGTGTTATAAACCTCTGGCATGGCACCGCAATTCTGTTTCCATAGGATCCCCCTCTGCTGTCATACATCCCAAATGAGAATATATTAATAACACCGACACCACCACAAGCCAAGTGTCTGGGATCCAAACTCATTTTCACTATGTCAGGGGTTCATGCATAATTATCCGCTTCATCGGCCTGTGAGACTCGCCTGCTGCAATCTAACATCCCCAAAATTGGAAAAAAAAAAAAAAAATCTGCCTCCTCTTGGCACCCTGGTGTCTCTTAGCCTTGATCACCAAAACAGATGCGACACATCATTCACAAACACAAGCCATCCTGTAAGATAAAAGCTGCAAGCTTGCCTCAGGTCAGTCTTAACCCAGATCACAATATGAAAAGCACAAGTAAAACACTGCAAATTGAAATTTCTCTCTTACTCGGAGAGATCTTTTATTAATATTTTATGTTCTTACACAATGCAAACTGGTTCAATTCAAACTTGCTGCCTGCCAGGGCAAAACAAAAGGATGTTTCAACCAGAAAAACCAGGTCACAGCTTTTACTAAACGGGTATCCAAGACTGAGTGAGAGCAGCAGCTATAAGAGCTATTAACATAACAACAGCAGAAAAGTTACACACCATGCCAACACATTCAAACAAACAATCGGTTGGTTACACAGCTCAAGTCCAAATTGCTCTGCTCGAGCAGCAGTCCTTGCTCGATCGAGCAGTGACACCAAACATCCTAATCGTCCTGATGATTTAATTAGGCCTCCCCCTCTGCCGCAATGATTGTCTCGGGAAGAGACCAGATCCAGAGGCATGCCTCAAGTTTTCAGACTGACCTCGCGGGGACAGCAATCAGTGGCTCTGTGCGTCGCACGCATTTGTTAAAGGACGCTGGCAGTCATGTGGCTTCTTGTGTGTTTCAACAGGTAATTAATCCCTCTGGAGCTGAGTGGCCTGGCTGAGTTAGATCCCCCCGCCCCCAGCTATGGAATGCATCGACTGAACGAATCTATCACTGCAAATGAATGGTTACAGGGGGGCACTAAAGCAACAGCAGGGAGCAGAGAGGGATGGACGAGCTCGCAGTGTCTTTGTATTCATGAAATAGGTGAAGGGGGCTGATAAAGTTTTATATTCAAGCTGTCAGGTGGGAGGCGGAGCATAGTGGAAAGGGAGGGTGGCTCTGTCAGCCAGTTTTACTTTTAATCGCCTACCTGCGTTTTGATGAGCTGCAGAATGGCAGGGAAATAAATAATAAACATTTGCCCTTGTGCTTGCTGGTTGTGTTGGGCTAATTGTGCCAGAATAGTCAGAAAAAGGAGTTTAGCACTCTGAAACAGAAAAAGCCCTCCCAAGTTAAAACAGGAACTTTGTTACACAACTTGCTTTCACATAAGCATAACAGAGGAAGGCAAATGTTTGGTTTATAGTAAGACACTTTTGATTAACGGTCCAAAAATGTCCCCAGTAGTAACTCTGATACCACTCTAGCATCCTTGTTGTTTCCATAAACCACCATGAAAGCACATGCATGTGAACAGTGCACAGTAAAGTAATCTAATCACACTGATACAATGTGCCTTTTTTTTTTTTTTCTGTTATTTCCATCACTCATTTCTAACTATCTAAAAAATTAGATGCCAAAAAAGGAATCATTCAGAAGCAGGATTCCCCCACCCCTCTGTCGCTCTGTTCTGATAAGGGTTATAAACCTTTGTCAGGCTTGTCGAGCTTATCAGAATGATTCCCCTCCCTTGTTCCGGTCACATAAGCGTAAAGGGTAAACACAACATTTACAAATCATTACTGGATTTATATGCACATTCTGATGAGCCAACAAGAAACAGAGAGGAAAATATCTTCCTTAAATGAAGTTCAGCGTGTCGAGCCTTTAGGGGCTGTGTGGGGTTTTTTTCTGTGTGCACATTTCTTCCAACATTCATTCCTAAAAGTGGAGCCACAGAGCTAAAGCCCCAGTTTCCCTAAAGTCATTGTACATGGAAACTCTGAGACAGCCTGGTAAGCTGAGATATAGAGAGGGCACATTCGGCAATCCACGAGGATTCACATTTACTACTTTGCTCATAATTAAAGCATGATGCAGCAAACCACACAGACAACTTCACCAGAGCTGCTTTAATATTAACTAATGAACACATTCATTACTGTCACATAAGACTTGGGGGGGGTCAAGCTTGTAAAAACACCAGGGGACAACTGGTCTTAATCCAGTGAAATGTATTCATTTGAATGTGTTTGGTAAAAAGCAGATGTAGGAAAAGAGGCTACTTGAGTTTGAAGAGCCATCTTAGCGCTGGGCTAGAGTGCAGCCCTTGCAGCTAAGAAGCAGATGCTCAGGGTACGGCTCACTGGTTGACCTGTGAGCAAAACCAATCAGAGCCATAGACAGGGAACAATGTGCTATCACAGTGATATGCACTTGTTTTGATAAGCGGCTGTCTGCCTGAGTCCCTCTAGTTTGTCAGTGGGGCTTGCTGCAATATTGGCAGAGGGTTATGAGAATGCCTGTAGGGCTGCACGGCACAGTTCAATTCCATGTGCGCTGCAATCTCAGAGCTCTCAGGCTTACTAAATCAATTACACAGAGTTGTGGAGCCTGGTCTTCTCTCCCCATATAACACCAATTGTTTCTGTTTGCTTGCATCGAATAGATAAAATACACACTTCCTGATAAGTAGATCGCATAGCTGCGTGCATTGGTGTGTATTCTGTATGAGTTCAACTTTTGAGCTGTCCACTGAAGCAGCTGTCAGAGGTCAGATTGTAGCAATCCCCGCAAGTCACAAAGAAGAACAGACAGGAATTGAAGCCTTTGCATCTAAAGTAGACAGTGCTTCAAGGCCCCAGTGAAAGCAGGAATAAATTTTTCTTCTCCATCAAACTGAGTCCAACAGCTAGTGTTTGGAGAGAAATTAATGACAAGGGCGCTGCAGATCAACAGAGCCTGGGGGCATCAACAGAGCCCCAGCTTAAAGCTTGGAGGTCTGCGGGGAAAAAACAACAGTGTGTTCCAAGAGGGAAACAACACAAGTCCAGCTGCTACTCACAACAAACGCCCCACACTGGATAAAAACGCGCATACACATCCTAAGCTCCATGTCAGCCTCAAACGCAATCTTCCCACACACTCCATTTTACCACAATTTTACACAGTTGACTATTTTTGTTGCATAAACACGGGTTACAGCAGAACGTTCCCACAGGGCTTTATATGGCTCATCTTCCTCAAACAAAAATCAATCATCATCTCGTCACCTGTCCACCGCATAAAGGTCAACTGACACGATTTTGAAATCTGGCTAATTAATATCCAGAATGTCATAAAAGGTCAGCTGATGCCAACAGCTTTGTTTGTTTTGTTAAGCTGTTTGTTGAACTCACACAGGTAAGATTTCAAAGTCTTTATTTATTTTTATTTTTTTTAAAGCACAGTTTTAAACAAGATCGACAGTCAATTCCCCTTCCAGGCAACTGACTGAGTAAATAATGCAGACGAGGGAAGAAAACAATGGCAGCAGGGTGTTTGGCTCATAAATCTCTCCCTTGTGGTTTTACTTACTTCATTTACATGCACATAACGCTGTATGTAGCCAGGAGGTGCAAAAAGCTAAATACTGTGGAACAGGGCAAAATGAGCTGAGGAGGCCATGGAAACACAGATTTACATTACATTTCATGAGCTGCACTCATTCAAATTGCACCTCCTGCACTCTTTGACTTACATATGTCTCAGCACCATACTGTATACAGTGTGTCTACCTGCAACCAGCGTTGCCCCGCCCTATCCAGCCGAGCTGGCTTCTGTCATCTCCATGGTATTTTTCTCCCTGAATCTACTCTGGGATTCAGCTGAAGGCTGCTGGGAGAAAAAAATGTTTAGTGTTCATCTTTACGTCTCTGTGACAAACTACAGTCGTTTTGGGAAGCCTGACAAGCAGTTGCAGAGCCTGACACATGACACGCTGCCTCAGGGGAAACCTCTCGGGCACGCCAATAAAAACTCCACGACTCTCGACATCTCCGGAGGCACGCGACTGGGCGCGCGCACAACACACAGTGTCGTATCCGACCTGATTTATGGAAATAAGACACCAAAGTGCAAATCTTTGCGATAAGCAGAACGTAATATGCGTAAAAGTTAGCATTGCACAGATTTCCATCACAGCATCTTCAGCTCATTATAACTGGGGGACATCACAGCAATTCTAATTAGTCGCTGTATGCATTCCTAATGATGAAAAAAAAAAAGAAGCTGCTTAAAATTCATTTTCTACTGTCTTTTAGCTTATGCTTGTGGGTTTATTGATGGGCAGGAAAGTTTTAATTCTTCAGCATGTATGTTGTTCTTTTTCATGGGGAAAGATGGGCTAGGGTTCGTCATTAAAATGTAAAAACAATAAATAAATAAAAAGGCATGTGACGCCTTAAAAAATATTGTCCAATTTAAGTGCTTCTCACAACAAAATGTAACCAAAACGCGCGGAGCTTCCCAAACCCTGACGCAGACAGAGCAGCTTCGGCGCCCGGGTGGACTCACCTGCAGGACACGGTTATCTCCACTTTGGTGGCCGGGATGCTCCCGCTGATGGGGTCGAAGTCGCGGACCGTCGCCGTGGCCTCCACTTTGTCCATAACGTCTCCCTCCATGTGTGCGGGAGACCCAGGCCAGCTCCTCTGGCCGCGTGAGCCCCTTTGAACCTGGAGAGTCGAGGGTGGAGAGCCGGAGCGCAGTGGGCAAGCGAGCGAGCAGGAGCAAACACGGTCCACACAAACCTCCAAAGTGCTGTCCGTCGGACGGGCAACAGCATGGAAAGTTTAATCGGAGGCTGCAGCGGCGAAGCGATTAATTTGGCTGAAGTAGGGATCACATGCCGGGACGCCTCATCGCCAACTCCGCGGTTTTCCAGGCAAAGAATGAGCTCTTCTGCCAGAGGAGCTTTGAAAAGTAAAAGACGTGAACTCCTCCCCTCCTGTCTGCATTCTCCTACATGCGGGGCTGCGACTACACTCACTCATTGCAGATTCAAGCTGTAGATATGTGGAGGACGCCCTTTATTCTGGTCCAAATTGCTTTTTAAGAGCGTCTAACAGAAAATAAATAAGCACCGGAGGGCGCAAATTTCTATTTTCTTTTTGATATATTGGAAAATTTCCCTTTCAGGCGGTTTTGGTTTAAGAAGATTGAAAATGGGGTTGCTCCTAAAATTAAGTCCCTGTTCAAATTAACCCCAAAGTAAAATGTTCAAACAAAGGGAAGTGTTAAAACGGCATGAGTTTCTTCAGAGATACCAGTTTTTATTTCTAACTGAAAAGCTGTTTGATGCTCTTTCAGCATCTGGACAGCTCCTTAAACTCCTGCAGCTTCAATCACAGCCTCATTCCTCATTTATCTCGACAAAAAAGAATTAAAACAGGCACCTTTTTTCCTCCACACCTACAGAATATTTTTCGTCAGGAGTCTGTATGGGAGGCTTTGCTCTCAGGGAGCTCCATTTGCATTTCATCATTTACCCGATTGAACAACAAGAGGAAACAAGGAGGAATTCAACCTGTCAAAAGCTCAGTTCAAAGGTAAACATCTGTACATGTCTGTGCAGATGTATGGGGGAGTTGTGTCACAGTAATCAGTGACAAAAAGGCTTCCTACTCTCATACAGAAACTGTAAATTATACTGCACATTTGCTACACTGTGAAATGCGTACATATGTATAATCTATAGTTCTTGCAGCCATAGAGTCTGTATGTGGTCCATGCTATAGGCTATCCATCACCGTCCCAGTGTCACATCTATGCAGCAAGCATTGTGGGAGATCAGTGGTAACGCACCACTATTCCGACACTTAAACACCTGGGAGTCAGACTTGAGCTGATTGGGCGATGAGTGCTGCATATTTTGGACAGAGCACCACCAGAGAACAGATTTATTATTATTCATGTTCACTGTGTAATTAGGCCCCACAGTGGCCCTTGGTTGGCTGATTTCAAGCTCCCTTCTGAGCTCAGTTCCCTGCCGCCTGCTGCGAGGCTCTCCTCTGATTCTGCCCGCAGCTACCCCATTTCCTATAGCTCTGGCAGGAGTGCAATTACAGCTGTGTGAACCCTCTCAGCAGGGAGTGGGGAGTGTGTGTGTGTGTGTGTGTGTGTGTGTGTGTGTGTGTGTGTGTGT